>JAVJIF010001875.1:0-75141 GCA_038442645.1 Agave tequilana
AAAAATATACAAAAGTAGAGAATACAAGTTAAAATGCAAGAATCATCAAAACTAAGCTATACTAGTACATCTAATGGGTACAAATGAGCAACATAGCGCAAATACCTAATAATCAAATGTGGCTCACTAGTTGTACAAATATAAACACAAGTTTTAATTAAAACTACATCTAAACAAGTAATCAAAATATGAAGTGCAAAACTATAAAAAACATGATCATTAGATTAAATACACATAATTTAGAAATAGGATATACACAATAGTTAAACTAAAGTGAGAACAAAAATATAAGTCCATATAAATATGGGTGTATCTCAAGGACTACATATGCATATCACTAGTCTAATTAACATGGAATTTAATATAATAATCATGAAAAATCAAAACATGCTAAAAATCAATAATATGAAAGCATGTAAACTAAATAGGAGTTAGAGATAGTTATCAAAATCATTAGGGGTTATCTCTAGATCTCCAAACTATGGTGGTCCTCCCACCAAACTTCCTGAAAGGGATGCATCCAAAATTGTCACCATTTAGCTCGGAACGCATCCATCATCAAGGCACCATTACTCTCACGTCAAGCGAGAGCCCACACCTACATCAAATAAAATAGGAGTGGATTTTGTACCCATAACTTATTGGGTCCATGGGGGTTAGCACCTTTCCTAACCCAACAAATCTATTTGCAAAATTTGAAGTATTTAGTCTATCATAACAAAATTTTACAATGTGGCCCTTAGTCCACTATGTGTACAAGTGTACACATGAGCATACTTAGTGTCATGTGTGTGAGCATGAGAAGCATGTGTATGCCGTGTATGGTGTGCATGCATATGAGGAGCATGATTCTTGCGAAATATGGATTCCAAATGTGCGTGATTCATGGCACATTGGCTCAAAGTTGAGCCCAAACAATCAACACTCTTCTTCAAACCATATATGTCACTTTCAATAGAAGAAGAAGTGGAGCAACCAACATGTTTACTACTAGAAGAAGTAATAGGAACATAACAAACATGTGAAGTCAACATCATTTTTCAAAGATTATTTTCTTTTAAAATTGAATCTAGTTCTTTTAAAATTGAAATAATTTTGTTTTTCAAAGAATCATTCTCTTTTAAAAAAATCAAGTTTTGAAGACAAAACTTTATTTTTCTTCAAAACATCATTTCAATTATTTTTGTTTTTCAAAATTTTATTTTTCTTTAAAACAAGGTCAAGTTGGGTTTTCAAGGAATCCCTTTCACTTGAAATCTCAACCTTTTCTTGCAAAGCCATAATAAGTTTTGAAAACAAATCCTTATTTTCTTCTTTTATTTTAAGACTTTTTTTTTCAAAACTTTATACTTTCCTAACAAGTTTTCATAAACAATAGATAGTTCTTCATTTAAAGTTTCAACATCCATATAATCATCACCTGAAGAACTAGCACAACCATCTAGATGAGTGTCCTAGTTTACCATAAAGGAGTCATTCCCTTGGACCATGTAGCAAGATTGGTTGGACTCATCTCCACTAGATTCCTCCACATATTTGTCGTTTGTAGCGTGAGAGAGGCCAAAGTGTTCCACACTGCAAAAGCGGAATCACAATGAGAAACCATACATAAATATTCTTTGTTAAGAGTGCGCCTAAGTGCATCTAAGGCTTGTGCATTGGCCTCTATATGCTTGTTATTACCAAGATAAGATTTCTTCGTAGTAGCAAGGTAAACATGCATTCCTAGGGTTTTTAGGTACATACTCATCTTAAGCTTCCATACATTGATGCTAGAAACATCAAACATAGGAGGGGTCATAAAATCCATGAGTGTATAAACTATATGTGCAAATGCAAAACTAGATTAGCAAATCAAGATCTCACTTCTAGGTGGTTAACCTAATATCAGGTGCATAGGCTCTGATACCAATTGAAAAATACACCTAGAGGGGTGAATAGGTGTAAGGCTAATCTAATGACAAATGATGCAGAATTAAAAAGTAATTGCAACACACTAAGTGTAACCAAAGAGTGTAGCCGAATTCCCGATGAAGGGCTCTGGACTATCTCCTCTAAATTCCTCTAAATAAGAGTTGAAGTGTTATATGAAGCTCTCTTGGTTCAACACAAGTACGGGCAAACACAAACAATACCAAGCATATAAGTATCATATGAACAATATGAAATAATACAAGGTATAAAATAGAGAGAGAGTTAGAGATAGTGGATCAAACACAAACACTAAGATATGTTTCGAGGTTCAAGCCACTGCTCTACGTCCCCACCTTCACATAGAAGGATTTCCACTATACATCTAAATAGGACTTCCCACACAGGGAACCTCTACTGAGAATTTGGCAAATGTAACTTAGGAGTACACAACTCCTCTCTCCAACAACACAACCTTTACACAAGAGGCAAGACACAACAACAATCACCTCTCATTAGAGGGATAAGGCACTAAGCCAAATGATTGCACACATTTATTGCATTATTCTTTATTACATTCCACATTTATCATGTAATAAATCTGCTAATTTTCTTGTCTTAAATGTCTATTTTGCAGAAGATAATCATGAGGAGAAAGAGGATAAAATCAAATAAATATCAGTTAAATTCAGATTTAACTAGATCTATTTGGTTAGAGGAGGAGGATCCCAAATCCAGTTGGTTAAATTCAGTTTTTGGTGAATCAGGTGGTTAAAGTTAAAGATCAACCGAGGATAACGTCAAATACAGAGTCCAAATCTAAAAGGATAAATGGATAGAGAGAAGATCAACGGATGAGATGAAGCAATTCTGACTGGATACATTTTAGTATTTGAATCATAACTTTTGCTACAAGAATTCAAATCTGATGATTCAAGATGATCTAGAAAGAGGACTTAAAGAGCTACAACTCTTAAGATTTATCATTATTTCTAATTCTATTATTTGATAAGTTATATTTAGCAATTAATACGCCAATAAGTTGCAGATCAGAACTGAATATCCACATCAAATCAAGTTTGGAGATAAGGGAAGGATTCAAATTCAGAAATAGCCAGCCTCCGTTATCTTCATACTCTTCTACCCTCTGCATTTCTCCTATAAATACCTACAATCTCAAAGGCAAAAGGGGGAAGGACGAACAAACAGAGATAGGCTTTAGGCCAGTTTTTTCTTCTTTGTAGTGTAGGTTTTTAATTTTCTTTACTTGTAATTTTTAGTTTTATTCATGTAATTCAGAAGAAATCAGAGTTTCATAGGAGAACGAGAGTGAAGCTTGTATTGAAAGTGACACCGGTGTAAGTTGTCTTCTTTACTCTTATTGTTACAAGATTGAATCTATAGTTGCATTTGTAAGTTCTTCTTTATTTTTTGTATTCTTCTTCTTCCTTTCTACTTTTCTTCTTTTGGTGCCAATTGCTATCCAAGTGAGTTTAATAGCATCGAAAGAGCATTGCCTTTGTGAGTGCCACCGATAGCTCATGATAATAGATTTTTAGTCTCATTTTGTATCACTTCATACTTGCATCGTCTTGATGATATAATGTGGAAGAGACGAGAATCAACTCTTGTGGGCTATGCGCTAATTGCCTCACTTCAAGGTAACCTCGTCGCCACAGATTCAAGATAAGTGTTTGGTCAAAGGAGGTAAGTAATTATTTTTAATGTCTTTCTTTTAACTTTTAGTGTAAATTACCAACATCAAAGTCTTCCAAATCTTGTTCACTATTTTCCAATTTCTTCGTACATATCACTTCTATTTTCTCTACCTTCTCATTCTACCACTTTCTCCCTAACTTGACTTTAACTCCATTTTTCTCTTTTCTTTTTAAGAATTAAAATAAGAATTTTAACCATTCTTTGTAACCTAAAAGAGAACTTGCTAAACAAGCTTCCATCGCTAGTCCCTCCTTGTGAATCACGACCCGCATAGCCACTTGCTATAGCGATAGTATTGAGCACCTTGAACTATCTATCTTAAAGTTCTAAAATTCTATATTTTTTGTGCAGGTTCAACTTCAATCACCAAACAACAATCACCTCACAATAGAGGGATAGGCACAAAGCCAAAACTCCAACAATCACCTCTACACTTAGAGGGATACCAACAAACTCAAAGCAAAGAGATTACAACACTTGGTGGTCTCAATAAACTACAAACCAATTTTCTCACCAAAAACAAGATCTTATAGATAGGATAGATAATTATAGCTCAAGTGTGAGAAATCATGGTGTTTAGAAATTACAAACAAAAATACTTGGGAAAATGCTAGATAAAGATAGAAATAAAGCTCAAACCCAATATCCCAAATACTCTACTTTTCTTTGATTTTTTCAACCCTTGAAAACAAATAAAAGATAAATCTTTTAACCACAAAAACTCTTTTAAACTCTTGCTGAAAAATACTTGAAAGATAGGAAATTTTCTTTTCAAAAATCTTGGTGAAATCAGCTCAAGAGAAGGCATATATATAGCCTCTCAAAAATCTGCCCGTTGGCAGTCTAGAAAAGGCAAAACTGCCCTTCCGGCTGACCGCCCAGTCGACCGGCGCAACGGTCATATTTCTTACCGTTGTGCCTCCTGTCGACCGCCCGGTAGACTGGGCCAAGCCATCGGTCGACCGCTCGGTCGACCGGCCAGCACCCGAGAGTTGGGTGCTTTTAGTCGGTCGACAGTGCGGTCGACCGGCTGAGTAGGCTGGCCATGTGCACGTTCCGTGCACATCGGTCGACCGACCACTGGTCCGGTCGACTGCCAGCTGATCTGGCTGAAGGTTTTAGGGATTAAAAAACTTGTCTTTTAAACTTCTATAAAATCTCATAAAATCACATAAAATCTATAAAAATTAGTTCTTGTAATATCTTTGAAGTACAAGTATGTGTGACTAAAATTCAACACATACTATAAACAATTTGAACCATTTTTGTGATATTAAAATTTGACTTAAACAAAAAATCTGTATTTCCAAAACTAAACTTTGAAATGGAAATCCGATTTTTTCCAAAACTTGTCTAAATACAAAAACAAGATATTTAAACTCTTTTTGAAGAATATCGTATATGGATAGAATCCAATACACATGTAATAGATATTCTATGTTTTTGATATGAAATCCAAAACCGGTTATACCGAGAACAAAACATTTAAACTTGTGTGTGTGTGAACTTGAGCATATCAATACTAGCTATCTTTACACAATATCTAAAAAATCTTGAACTAAACAAACCAAGGTCTTCTTGTAGAACTCCTTCTCCAAGTTGACTCGATCCAAACGCGATCCAACGAGCTTGACTCCAACCGAGTGCCAGATGCGATCTTGACGCGCAAGCTCTTGAATCAACACATGTTAGCTCCAAAACTCATTTGTTGAAGCTAAACACCTACTAATATCTTGGTCAATCACTGAAACTATTTAAACACAAGATTATTAGTAAATTATAACTATATGAGTTAATAATCATCAAAACTAGAGTGACGGGCCTCTGGGCCAACAATCTCCCCCTTTTTGATGATGACAAAACTCATGGAGTTATATATGCATGTATTAAAGTTAAGCTTCATAGAAGCTCCCCCTTAACTCATGCATAGCAATAAACAAATGAATATACAATGAAATGCATAAACCAAACAACACATATATGCATAAAAGGAAATAAACATGCATAAACTCATCAAATTCTTTTCTTTTTTTGCATAAATGAGGAAATAAAATAAACATGCATATATAAATTTAACAAATACTTCTCCCCCTTTTTGTCAATTCATCAATAAAGGGGTGAAAACAAATCAAACAATAAAGTTATATATCGAAACATTATGATACCAATTGAAAATAAACAAAATTTTAAGATACAAAAAGATACCAATTGAAAATATCTTGTAATTTTTGATACAAATAATAAATGAAACATTGTACGCTTTTGATATCAACTGAAATATATATATATATTATAAATTTTGATACCAACTGAAAGTAAAAACCAATTGAAAATACGAACCAATTTTTTGGGTAAACACAACTCATTTTGCAATAAGGATACCAAATTGAGATAATACTAATTTAAGATTATTGATACCAATATTGAAAATGTTAGCATATACCAAAATAAAGTATTTTTTATCATAAAGAATGGGAGTAAGATACCAATTGAAAATAAAATCGATTGAAAGATAAAACACGAATTTTCTCCCCCTTTATGAAATACCAATAAAAATGATGCATAAACTTGTATAAGATACCAATTGAAAAATAATTGACATTAAGGACTAAATCAAGCTTATCATAAATATAATTTGTGATTTAATATGTAAAGATATTATAAGTACAATCAAATCATATATATATGTTTGAAAAAGTAAATACCAATCAAAATTGATTCTATTTGAAGTTTGAAGCATACATATATAGAAAACACAAATATGAGTATAAAAACATAAAAATTTCAATTGTGATACCAATTGAAAATATAATGAGGATCAAGTGTATAACTCACACCAACCACCCTATTCATGCACATGTTTAAATGATTTTCAATTTGAGCATACAAAACATAGTCGCCCATCCATCCGCCCTTAGAAGGATAGGGTTTTCAAAAATAGGATTTGAAAATAATTTTAACATAATTGAAAACTCTTTCAAAATGAAGAAATACGCAACTAGTTTTATAATAATCTTGAAAATTAGTACGAGGTCCTTCAAGTAAGGAATAGAAAAAGAATATATCCATAAAAACATGAAAATCACTCAACAATTGACACTCAAAGTTTATAAAGCACATATAAGACTCATGGAAACAAAGTCATGAGAAAACATCAAGTAATGTGAGTGTACAAGAATTATGTGAAAAGCATAATCATGAAAATAGGCAATAAAGCTCATATCAAATTCCTTACCAAAAACATGAAAATCATCAAAGCGAAATAGGCTTCAAGGAATATGTATGTTTTGTTTAAACTAGAAGTATACATACATACCCCAAACACAAATGAGTCCTTAATAGAATTTGCATGAAAAGCAAGTGACTCAAGGGTACACATGTATATCTAAAGTTTTAAACAAAATTAACATAGACATGAAGTTAAACACATTTATATGAAAAATGTCCAAAAGTAGAGAATACAAGTTAAAATACAAGAATCATCAAAATTAGGCTATACTAGTACATCTAATGGGTACAAATAAGCAACATAGCACAAACACATAATAGTCAAATGTGGCTCACTAGTTGTATAAGTATAAACACAAGTTTTAATGAAAACTACATCTAAACAAGTAATCAAAAGATAAGTGCAAAACCATAAACAAACTTGATCATTAGATTAAATGCACATAATTTAGAAATAAGATATACACAATAGTTAAACTAAAGTGAGAATACAAAAATATAAGTTCATATAAACATGGGTGTATCTCAAGGACTACCTATGCAAATCACTAGTCTAATTAACATGACATTTAACATAATAATCATGAAAATTCAAAACATGCTAAAAATTAATAATATGAAAGTATGTAAACTAAATAGGAGTTAGAGATAGTTACCAAAACCATTAGGGGTAATCTCTAGATCTCGAAACCATGGTGGTCCTTCCACCAAACTTTCTTGAAAGTAATGCATCCAAAATTGTCACCATTTAGCTCGGAACGCATCCACCATCAAGGCACCATTACTCTCACGTCAAGCGAGAGCCCACACCTACATCAAATAAAATAGGGGTGGATTTTGGTACCCATACCTTGTTGGGTCCATGAGGGTTAGCACCTTTTCTAACCCAAACAAAGCTATTTGCAAAATTTGAAGTATTTAGTCTATCATAACAAAATTTTGCAAGGTGGCCCTTACGTCCACAATGTGTCATACTTGTGTCATGTGTGTGGCATGAGAAGCATGTGTATGCCGCGTATGGTGTGCATGCATATGAGGAGCATGATTCTTGTGAAACATGGATTTCCAAACGTGCGTGGTTCATGGCACATTGGCTCAAAGCGGAGCCCAAACAATCAACTCTCTTCTTCAAAGCACATATGTTACAATCAATAGAAGAAGTAGTAGAGCAACCAACATGTTTATTAATAGAAGAAGAAGCAATAGGAACATGACAAACATGTGAATCAACATCATTTTTCAAAAAAATATTTTCTTTTGAAATTGAATCTAATTCTTTTGAAATTGAAATAATTTTGTTTTTCAAAGAATCATTCTCTTTTAAAATGAAATCAAGTTTTGAAGACAAAACTTCATTTTTCTTCGAAACATCATCACAATTATTTTTATTTTTCAAAATTTCATTTTTCTTTAAAACAAGGTCAAGTTGGGTTTTCAAGGAATCCCTTTCACTTGAAATCTCAACCTTCTCTTGCAAAGCCATATAAAGTTTTGAAACAAATCCTTGTTTTCTTCTTTTATTTTAAGACTTTTCTTTTTCAAAACTTTGTACTTTCCTAACAAGTTTTCACAAACAATAGATAGTTCTTCATTTAAAGTATCAGCATCCATATAATCATCACCTGAAGAACTAGCACAATCATCTAGATAGGTGTCCAAGTTTACCTCAAAGGAGTCATTCCCTTGGACCATATAGTAAGGTTGGTCGTAGTCATCTCCACTAGATTCCTCCTCCACATATTTTGTCGTTTGTAGAGCGGGAGAGGTCAAAGTGTTTCACACTGTAAAAGCGGAATCACAAAGAGAAACCATACATAAATATTCTTTGTTAAGAGTGCACCTAGGTGCCTCTAAGGCTTGTGCATTAGCCTCTATATGCTTGTTATTACCAAGATAAGATTTCTTGGTAGTAGCAAGATAAAATGCATTCCTAGGGTTTTTAGGTTCATACTCATCTTAAGCTTCCATACATTGATGTTAGAAACATCAAATATAGGAGGGATCATGAAATCCATGAGTGTATAAACTCTATGTGTGCAAATGCAAAACTAGATTAGTAAGCCAAGATCTCACTCTAGGTGGTTAATCATCATCAATAATAGAAGAAGAAGCAATAGGAACATGACAAACATGTGAATCACCATCATTTTTCAAAGAAATATTTTCTTTTGAAATATAATCTAGTTCTTTTGAAATTGAAATAATTTTGTTTTTCAAAGAATCATTCTCTTTTAAAATAAAATCAAGTTTTGAAGACAAAACTTTATTTTTCTTCAAAACATTATCACAATTATTTTTGTTTTTCAAAATTTTATTTTTCTTTAAAATAAGGTCAAGTTGGATTTTCAAGGAATCCCTTTCACTTGAAATCTCAACCTTCTCTTGCAAAGCCATATTAAGCTTTGAAAATAAATTCTTATATGCTTATTATTACCAAGATAATATTTCTTGGTAGTAGCAAGGTAAAATGCATTCTTAGGTTTTTAGGTACATATTCATCTTAAGCTTCCATACATTAACGTTAGAAACATCAAACATAGGAGGGGTCATGAAATCCATGAGTGTATAAACTATATGTGTGCAAATGCAAAACTAGATTAGCAAGCCAAGATCTCACTCCTAGGTGGTTAAACCTAATATCAGGAGCGTAAGCTCTGATACCAATTGAAAAATACACCTAGAGGGGGGGTGAATAGGTGTAAGGCTAATCTAATGACAAATGATGCGGAATTAAAAACTAATTGCAACATACTAAGTGTAACCAAAGAGTGTATCCGAATTTCCAATGATGGGCTCTAAACCATCTCCTCTAAATTACTCTAAATAAGAGTTGAGGTGCTATATGAAGCTCTCTTGGTTCAACACAAGTATGGGCAAACACAAACAATACCAAGCATATAAGTATCATATGAACAATATGAAATAATGCAAGGTATAAAAGAGAGAGAGAGAGAGAGAGTTAGAGATGTGGATCAAACGCAAACACCAAGATATGTTTCGAGGTTCGAGCCACTGCTCTATGTCCCCGCCTTCACAAAGAAGGATTTCCACTATACGTTCACACAGGACTTCCCACACAGGGAACCTTCACTGAGGATTTGGCAAATATAACTTAGGAGTACACAACTCCTCTCTCCAACAACACAACCTCTACACAAGAGGCAAGACACAACAAAAATCACCTCTCACTAGAGGGATAAGGCACTAAGCCAAACAACAATCACCCCACACTAGAGGGATAGGCATAAAGTCAAAACTTCAACAATCACCTCTACATTTAGAGGGATACCAACAAACTCAAAGCGAAGAGATTACAACACTTGGTGGTCTCAATAAACTATAAACCAATTTTCTCACCAAAAATAAGATCTTATAGATAGGATAGATAATGATAGCTCAAGTGTGAAAAATCAAGGTATTTACAAATCAAAACACAAAGAAAAATACTTGAAAAAAACGCTAGATAAAGATAGAAATGAAGATCAAACCCAATATCCCAAATACTCTACTTTTCTTTGATTTTTCAACCCTTAAAAACAAATAAAAGATAAATCTTTTAACCACAAAAACTCTTTTAAACTCTTGCAGAAAAACACTTGAAAGATAGGAATTTTCTTTTCAAAAATCTTGGTGAAATCAGCTCAAGAGAAGTCATATATATAGCCTCTCAAAAATCTGCCCGTTGGCAGTCTGAAAAAGGCAAAACTGACCTCCCGGTCGACCATCCGGTCGACCGGCGCAACGGTCATATTTCTGACCGTTGTGCCTCCGGTCAACCGCTCGGTCGATCGGGCCAAGCCATCGGTCGACCGCCCGGTCGACCGGCCAGACCCGAGAGTTGGGTGCTTTCAGTTGGTCGACCGCGCAGTCGACCGGCCGAGTAGGCTGGCCATGTGCACGTTTCGTGCACATCGGTCAACCGATCCGGTCGACCGACCACTGGTCCGGTCGACCGGTTCGGTCGACCGCCAGCTGATCTGGATGAAGGTTCTAGGGATTAAAATACTTGTCTTTTTAACTTCCATAAAATCCCATAAAATCACATAATTTCCAAAAAAATAAGTTCTTGTAATATCCTTGAAGTACAAGTATGTGTGACTAAAATTCAACACATACTATTAATAATTTGAACCATTTTTGTGATATTAAAATTTGGCTTAAACACAAAATCTGTATTTTTCAAAACTAAGTTTGAAATGGAAATCCGATTTTTTCAAAACTTGTCTAAATACAAAAATAAGATATTTACTCTTTTTGAAGCATATTGTATATGGATAGAATCCAATACAAATGTAATAGATATGTCTATGTTTTTGATATGAAATCCAAAATCGGTTAAATCGAGAACTAAACACTTAAATTTGTGTGTGTGTGTGTGAACTTGAGCATATCAATACTAGCTATCTTTACAGAAGATCTAAACAATCTTAAACTAAACAAACTGAGGTCTTCTTGTAGAAGAACTCCTTCTCCAAGTTGACTCGATCCAGACGCGATCCAACGAGCTTGACTCCAACCGAGTGCGAGATGCGATCTTGATGCGCGAGCTCTTGAATCATCACGTGTTAGCTCTAAAACTCCTTTGTTGAAGCTAAACACCTACTAATATCTTAGTCAATCACTGAAACTATTTAAACACAAGATTATTAGTAAACTATAACTACATGAGTTAAGCATCATCAAAACTTGAGTGATGGGCCTCTGGGCCAACAGATATATCTATCTATTATCATGAATTTCAGCGTTAATTGCAAGGAGGTGGTTTCAAATAGTGATAAAAAGATAGTTTGAGAGATTTTAGGTGAGTTAAGATGGGATGAGAGGGTAATTATATTAGAATAGTTACATACATACATACATATATATACATATATATACATATATATACATATATATATATATATACATATATATATATATATACATATATATATACATACACACACACACACACACACACACAACACACACACACATATACAGGTTTCTGTACCTCAGTTGTCAGCTGAGAGAGTTTCTCAGCCTGTGGAGATGTGGCAATATCTCTGCCACAGATCTATGTCATACTTTAGACGCTAAAAGGACAAAACATCCCGTCGTGACAGAGTTTAGGCACAATAAAGACAAAACATCCCACTAAAATGAACACCAATCACTTTACAGTTACAATTAACCAAAATACCCTTAGTTTTACTTTTAACCTAGCCAAAACTATTCCTCCCCAAAATTTTACCGAACTGAATATTTTTATTTTTCAAACCAAAATCAGTTTCAGTAATTTTGAGCACTAAATTTTAATTCATGCAGGCCAAATTTTAAATTGATAAAACAAAATCTAATCAAGATAACGAGCAAAAAAGCAGCAGCCGAAAAAGGTAATAATCAAGCGTGATACCCTAGAATATTAGGTGCCCTAAACAATTTTATATTTTTTTTCCAATCATATGTATTTAAAGAATAATTTCATATTTTAAACATCATTTTGGTTTAGATAGCAGTCTGGACGCTAAAAAAATTTCGATTTTAGTTTTGAAATTTTTAAAAATTGAAAATTAAATAGAAAAGTTCGATTGAAAAAAGGTTTTTCATTCAAAATATCGAACTTTCTAAAAAACATTTCAATTTGATGTTTTTTTAAGTAATGCGACCAGAGTCGCAGTATTTTAAAAAAAACTTTATTTGCTTTAAAAAGCTATTTTAATCCCAATTTAATAGCTTATTGTAACTTTAAGCCTTTTTATTTTATTTGTTTAAAAAAACTGCGATCTAAGTCATAATCCTTGAAAAATAATATTTTGGACTTTAAAAGGTGTTTCCAAAATTTATACTACAATTTGAGTTTTTTTAGTTTGTTTCTTTAAATAATAAAATTATTTTTAAAAATATTTCAAGATGTGGACCGAGACTTTCTGTTTTTTAAATTTGTTTGTTTTAATAGTTTTGCGACCATCGTCATTTTCTTTTGAAAAAAGGTTGTTAAGAAGACTGCGCCCGCGGTTGCACTCTTTTGTAATAGCATTTTCACGTTTTGTAATTTTATTTTATTAATAATGTGACCTTGGTTGCAGTCTTCAATTACTTATTTTTCATATATGCGACCAAGGTCGCAGTCTTTTATTAATTAAGCTTGTTAGAGTACTGCGATCGTGCTCGCTGTATTGTCTATCTTCTGTTATTATTTAATGTGGCCTTAACATGACTTTAGTCGCAGTGTTTTTTGTAACTTCTATTTATTTATTGCGACCAAGGTCGCAGTCTTTTAGTAATTAAGTTATTTTTCAAACTGCCACCTTAGTCGCAGTCTTGTATTACTTCTGTTTTTTTTAAAAATTTTGTCATTCTATTTAATTTGTTTGTTTTAAAAGTACTGCGACAAAGGTCTCTGTCTTTAGAAAAAAGCTGTTAAGAACACTGTGACCATGGTCGCAGTCATGTGTAATAACAATCTCATTAAGAAATTTTAGTGTAATAACATTGCGACTTTGGTTACAGTTGTGAATAACTAAATTTCTTTAGTCTTTTATTAATTAAGCTGTTTAGAATACTACGACCGTGGTTATTATTTAATGTGGACTTATATTTTGAATGTTTGTACATCAGGATTGAGGCAAGAAGTGAAGATTCGTCACATGCGATCAAGCCTAAAGCCAATGTACAAATTAATAAAAAAATTAAAGAAGCACATTCATCCTGATTTCGTTAATGCCATGAAGGAGACACCTTTCAGTACAATATTCATGGAATTCTATAGTGATAAATTTGGAGGAGACAAAGGGCTCAAATTAAACATCAGTGTTTTGAAAATTGTAGACCAATATGATAGGGATTCAAGGAGATTTGAAGTCGACGGCAAAAAAGTCCAGCTAATAGTAGAGAATGTGTTGCTAACGTTTGGTCTACCTATCAATGGACGACCATTTTAGGAGTTTATGGATGAACCGAAGTACCCTCTAGAAGAGGGAGAAAGCGAGGAGGTGAGCGATGGGGTCGCTAAGGACGAAGAGGACGAAAGCGAGACGGAAGAAGAAGACACTGAGAAGGAAGAAGATGATTATGATGATGATGACGACGACGAGGACGACCAGAATATTCCGTTATTTTCATACTCAACTTCATTTTGTCTTCTTTCTAGGGATTTTAATGTCCTTTTTTGTAAGGTTGATGAAATAAAAAAAATTTCTTTTATCTTAAATTTTTTTCCATGTTGTTTATATGCATATACAAAAATGTATCCTCAATTTTTTTAATTCTTTGTGATCTTTGAATGGTTTTATAAATGACAGCAGACATAATAAATGGCTTGAAATTTATGTCACCATACGATGAAAAATATAATCACTTATTACACAAAAAAAATGTAACTTTTTTTATTAAAAAGCTATGATTGCACTCTATTTTTTTTTTAATGAAAAACTCTCATTTTGGATACAGACCAACCAAGGTCGCAGTAAATAATAATATATAAAACTATATTAACATAGGACTCTAGTCGCAGATACTAAAATAAGTCAGTTTTCTGCTAAAAAAGTCGATTAGAAATGATTGCAAAAAATAAAAAGATGGATTGAAATACATCCTATCAAGTTAAATAGGTGATAGGATAGCAGTCTTCAGTTAAATATATCCTATCATGTAAAAAACTGTGACTATGGTCTTTGTCCATACTTAACTATACTTATAATTGGTACCAAGACCTTAGTCGCAGACTTAATAAAACTACGACTATGGTCGATGTCCATACTTAACTATATTTATCGCTGTGTAACAGAAAATGAGATGAACTATAATGATACATGAAACTACGACTATAGTCGCAGTCATAATCCAACATTGTCATCACAGTATATTATTAATTTAAAAACTGTAACCATGGTCACAGTTCAAAAGTAAACTTCATCGACTCTCGATACTGCGACCATGGTCGCAGTGCTTACAAAAACAGTAAGTTCCACTAAATTCAAACATTAAAAAATAGTGAATATGATAAATGTGTAACATAAATGAAAAGATCTTAATATATTAAAACTTAGAGAACAGGCACAACGAATAACAAGTGTATTAAATATTAATTGAACAACGACTTTGGTCGCAGTTCAGTGATATCCTTTCTACATTTATACTGCAATCTTGGTCGCATTCCTCATATGATGATACATAATCAACTCTATCTCCCTTCTCGGGTCCTATAGTCTGAAACTATCTCCTCTGCGAATAAAAAATAAAAAATCAATTCATGTGATAATAATAAAAACTATGCATAGGAAAAAATGAGAAAAAATTGATGTAAATGTTTGAAACAGCAAATTAAAATGCATATGATACTACAACAACAACAACTAAGCCATTTGTCCCCAGTATTTGGGGTAGGCTACATGAATCAAAAGAGAATTATGCTGGATCGGGCACATGGATTAGCTTTCTCCACAAATTCCTATCGAGCAATATGCCTTCACTAAGACCTTTATGAAATAACACCTAAGGGGGGGGGGGTGAATAGGTGTTGGCTAATCTAATGGTCACTTAATGCCGAATGATGCAAATAATGCGGAAGCTATGACAAATATGACCAAATAAAACTTCTTTTAATTAAACACTTATGTATAACACAAGAGTGTTGCCGAATTCCCTTTGCAGGGCTCTGGACAAGCTCCTCTAGATTCCCCTTGAATGGGTTGAGGTGCCGCGTTGGCTCTCTTGGTTGAATACTAGTGTTAACAACAATCCCAAACAAGTATAGCAATTATGAGCACAAGGGAGTATATCAAGCATGTAAATAATAAAGACAATTATTGAATGCAAGATATAAAAGAGACAAAGAGAGAGAGAGAGGAGAGATAGAGTAAGCAATCGCAAACACAAAGGGTTTGTTTCGAGATTCGAGCACCCTTGCTCTACATCCCCGCCTTCGATACACGAAGGTTTTCCACTATGCAAGATCCCAATGGATCTCTCCTCGGTGCCGCAACACCTACAAGCCCTCGGACTCCCAAGTCCCGTACACACGCAAGCTTCACAAGCTCGCCGAGGCCGCACCTCAAACCAAAGAGTTCACAACCGAACTCCAACCACCAACGAGCACACTTGCCCGTCTCCTCAAAGAACAAAGAAAGATCTTTGGTGATCACAACACTTTGATCACCTTAAAAAAACTCTCACTACAACACACCTATAGGATAATATAGCAATGGATAGCTCAAGTGTGGTGTGAGAAAGTAAGGAAAAGAACTATGGTGAAAAACACAAAGAATCACTTTTACACTCTTAATAAAATCTTCCCTTTTGATTGGAAGTATTTGCACTTAAATCTTGTGGAGAAAACTCTCTGAAAAGACTAGGAAAAACTGGCTCTAAGAGTCTCTAAAATCTTGGCTTCAAACAATGACAAAAACCCCAATTTATAGGCTGCCAGAAAACTAGCCGTTGGAGTCTGTCAGAGCTGCCGGTCGACCGGCCGGTCGACTGGCCAACGGTCATTTTTCCGACCGTTGAAGCCTCCGGTCGACCGCCCGGTCGACCCAGAAATCCAGAGAGCAGAACTCTCTGCAGCGGTCGACCGTACGGTCGACCGGACCACTGTGCTGACAACGTGCACAAGGCTGTGCACGTCGGTCGACCGTACGGTCGACCCGACCTAGCTGCGGTCGACCGCCCGGTCGACCGATTTGGCCTGTCAGTCAGTCCTCAGACTACACAGTTAAGGGATTTGGAAAAAGGTCTTTTAACTTAATAAAAATCCCATAAATTCTCAATAAATCTACAAAAATAGTTTCAATGTTATACAATGATATACAAACATGCTTGCACAAAATCAAGGCATGTTATAATAGATTTGAGCTATTTTTGTAACTTGAAAATATTGGCTCAAAAATAAAAACTGTTTTCCCAGAACATGTTTTTCCAAAAACTAGTTTTTCCAAATCTTCATCAAATACAAAAACAAGATATTTGAGTTCATACTAAAGCATAGTGTGTATGGATATGATCCACTACACAATCATAATGATATATCTATGTTTTTTTATCATAAAGCTCTGAACTTGGTTTTGGTTGAAAGATATGTATGATAGAAATACCAAAAATCAAAGTATATATATTTTGTCACAAAGAAAAATCTTTTTCTAAATAAAAATTCTTTTCTAAATATATAAATGAAAATTCTTTTATGAAAGCAATTCTATCAAGAGTGTGTGTGTGATATAGACTTGAGCAATCCACCAACTATCTATCCTTTACATTTTTAACTAAACAAAAAACTAAATCTTATACCTAGACCCAAGTCTTCATCTTCTTGAAGTCTTCACTTGAAGGCTTCTCATCTTCTTGACTTGGTCCAAATGCAATCCACCGAGCTCATCTCTAGATGTGTTCTTGATGCATAGGCTCGTGAATCAACCGGTGCTAGCTTCCAACTTGTCTTTAAATCCTTTGTTGAAGCTCAACACCTACTAAGATCTTGATAATGAATCTGTCACTAATTAAACACAAGATCATTAGTAATCATAACTTCATGAGTTGATCATCATCAAAACTAGGGTGATAGGCCTTTGGGCCAACAATCTCCCCCTTTTTGATGATGACAAAACTCATGGAGTTATATATGCATGGATTAAAGTAAAACTTCAAAGAAGCTCCCCCTTAACTCATGCATCACATTCAATAATAGATATGGTAATAAAAGCACATGAATATGTATGCAATGTATGACATGTATGTAAATATAACATCATAAATCTTATCTCCATACATTATAAATCTTATCTCCATACATTCAACAAATCACAAAACACATATGCATCAACACAAATCTTACTCCCCCTTAAGCAAGGAAGACATGCATATAAAATCTATAAATACTTCTCCCCCTTTTTGTCAATCATCAACAAAGGGTTCAAAGTAAAATACATCAAACAAATCTTCTCCCCCTTTTTGTCAAAAACAAAGTCATCAAAGAGGGGTGCAATTAAATCAATAAGAGGTTATATGCGATATACATTCATGAAGAGGAAGACGCTAAGTTAGCTTCCCTACACATATGCATTACATGAAGAAGGGATGATAAGCCCCAATTCACATAACACATATTATGTAATGCATAAGAGGAGATGTGAAGCTCCCCCTACACACGTGTACCATATAAAGAAGAGATGTTAAGCTCCTCAATACACAATACACTCAACATGAATCTATATGTAGAAGAGATGTTAAGCTCTCCTTGCATATAGGCAATACAAAAAAAATTTTGAATTTTTCTTATAACATAAATTTTGAATTTTGATATCAAAGTTGAAAATGATCAATTGTAAAGTAATGATCAACCATATAGATACCAATTTGAAAAACTAATGCATAAGCTTTTAAAAATAAGATTTGAATTTAGCTTAGCATTAACAATCTTTGTGCTTTAAATATGTAAATCAATTTTAGCTTAAGCACACAACAAATCATATATATGTATGAAGGAATTATATCAATGGAAAGTGATACATACATATATATAGGAAAGCAAAGTATGAGTATATACAACAAGAATCATATTGATACCAAATGAAAATATCCAATGATACCAATTGAAAAATTAAGCTTAAGTGTATACATCATATAATCTACCATATGAAGAATTCGAACTAGTTAAATGAAAATGTTTAACAACTAGTACGGAATCCCTCAATCAAGGAATAAATCAAAAGTTTTTCATAAAACACAAGTAAATCACATGGCACTAAAAACACTCTAGTATCCATAAAGTCCATATTGAAGAGATGAATGTACTAGTGTTATGTGGAACATGGCATTATGAAAAATAGCAACAAAGCTCAATATTCCCCCCTTTTTTTTTAAATAGTCACAAATTATCATAAATTTTGAAAACATGAAAATCATTAAAAAAATTTTTATTACACCAAAATTTATATTTCAAGGTATATGTATATTTTGACAACACAATAAGCATACATACATATCCCTAAAATATAATTGAGTCCATATAAGTAGATTTGCAATAAAGACAAATGACTCAAAAGGTATACATGTATATCTTAAAGTTTGGCAAAATACACATATACATGAAATGAAAGCACATGATCATAATACAAATTCAAACGGCGAATACAAGTTTAAGATTGTAGGGATCATCAAAACTAAGCAATACAAGCACATCTAATGGGTTCAAATAAGCATTCAAGCACAAATATAAATAGATTTAGTTGTGGCCCATAACATGTACAAGTATAAATGCTAGTGTTGACAAAAACTAACATTTAAACTAATATTCAAATCATGAAGCATCAAATAAATTTTGAGGAAATAGAATCATGTGTATATAAAAAATTATTTGAAGAATAAATAACTAGTATAAATTGTTTTTGAAAAACTAGTTAAAGATCCTTCAAAGATATGAAGTCATATGTTTTTCATGAATAATACTAAATACATAAAAGTTCAAGCACTCATAGTCCATAAAGCTCAAAATTATCTATTTTCTTAAAAGTGAGTGTTCAAAGGTTATGTAAGTAGCATTATTATGAAAATAGTCAATTTAGCTCAAAAAAATCATAATAAAATCATTTTTCATTAAAATAACAATCTTCATGGTATATGTATGGTTTATCCAATCCTAACAATATGCATACATATCCCAAATATAAGAGAGTCTATTAAATGTATTTGCATGAAAGCAAGAGACTCACGGGTATACATGTATATTTATTAGATTTGAATTCGACATGCATATACATGAAGTAAATCACTAAAAATTGGCAAAAACGTGTATAAATGAGAATCATCAAAACTAGATCATACATATGCATAAAGTGGATACAAATGAGCATGAAGTTCAACTATATATATGAGTCAATTGTAGTTCACTATTTGTATATGTATAAATGTAAGTTTGATACATTCTACATCTAAGCATGTAATTACCACATGAAGCACATAAAATCTTAAAACATGAACATGCTATGAATATTATGGATGAACAAGCATGAACATAAAAAATAGGAGTTTAGAAATTGTTACCAACTCCAAAGCTCCAAATATGGTGATCTTTCCCACTAAAATCTCCTTGATAGCAATGCATCCAAAAGTTTGTCCATCATGTCCATTGCATCCGCTATCAAGGCACCAATCCTCTCACGTTTTGTGAGAGCCCTCACCTACATCAAAATCAAAGGGTGGGGGTTTTGGTACCCATACTTTCTTGGGTCCTTTGGGGTTAGCTTTATTGCAAGGATCCCAAAATCTTTTATACTTAGCAAAATATAAATGAGGTTTCTTATCAAAACAATATTTTGCTAAATGGCCTTTGCGGCCACAATGTGTACATGTGTACACCTTAGTATGCTTATGTGTAGGAGTGTGATCATGTTGTGCAACATAAGCAAATGCATGGTTATGATGTGCATGAATGTGTGGAGTTTGTTTCTTTGAAAACATTGACTCCAACCTAGAATGATTAAAAGCACAAGAGTTCAAAGTTGAACTCAAACCATCCATTTTATTTTTCAAATTCTTAATCTCATTAGTTGTGGCATGTAAAGCATGGTGAGATAAAGAATCATTTTTCTTTTTCTTTTGAAAAACATTATCCTTTTCTTTTTCAACAAATTTTCTTTTTAAAGATTTATTTTCTTGTAAAATACTTTCTTTTTGTTGTTCCACCATAGCGATATCATTTTTCAAAATATTGTTCCCTTCACAAAGATAATTCAATTTTGAAAGCAAGGAAACATTTTCATTTTTAAATCTTTATTTTCCTTTTCTAAACATGCAAGTTTATTTCTAAAAGAATCATTTTCTACATGCATGCAATCAAATTTCTTTTTAAACTTTTGTTATCTTTTTCTAAGCATGCAATGTTATCTCTAAATGAGTCATGTTCTTTATGCATGCAAGCAATGTCCTTTTTCAAATTTTTATTTTCTTTCTTTTTCATGTCATATTTCTCAAGCAATAATTGGCAAAATAAATTGAGCTCATCATATGACATAATATCATCTTCCTCGGATTCGGAAGTTACCTCAAGGGGTTATCCCCTTGGACCATAAAGCATGCGTTGGAGGTGTCGCTTCCAACGTCCGAATCACTCCTGGCATAGTATAGATCCTTTTCGCCAAGGGAGGTGATGATGTTCCAAGCTACAAAAGCCGAATCAATGTTAGCAACCCTAAATAAGTAATCATCATTTAGGGTACTCTTCAAAGTATTTAGGGCTTTTGCATTACCCTCAATAAACTTGCTATTGTTAATATAAGAATCATTAAATGTAGCAAGATATACATGAATGCCTAGGGCCTTGAGGTACATGGACATCTTAACCTTCCAAATTTGGATGTTAAGAATGTCAAAGGTGGGTGGTGACATGAAGTCCATGGTGAGGTGTGTGTGTACAAAAATATTGTGATTAGCCTAAAATGAGGATCTTTTACTCTAGGTTGTTAGACCCAAATCAGAGTACCAAGCTCTGATACCAATTGAAATAACACCTAGAGGGCGGATGAATAGGTGTTGGCTAATCTAATGGTCACTTAATGCCGAATGATGCAAATAATGCGGAAGCTATGACAAATATGACCAAATAAAACTTCTTTTAATTAAACACTTATGTATAACACAAGAGTGTTGCCGAATTCCCTTTGCAGGGCTCTGGACAAGCTCCTCTAGATTCCCCTTGAATGGGTTGAGGT
Organism: Agave tequilana; assembly: GCA_038442645.1. NCBI lineage: Eukaryota > Viridiplantae > Streptophyta > Magnoliopsida > Asparagales > Asparagaceae > Agave > Agave tequilana. The sequence continues at coordinate 21,543 of JAVJIF010001875.1, forward strand.
GCCGCGTTGGTTCTCTTGGTTGAATACTAGTGTTAACAACAATCCCAAGCAAGTATAGCAATTATGAGCACAAGGGAGTATATCAAGCATGTAAATAATAAAGACAATTATTGAATGCAAGATATAAAAGAGACAAAGAGAGAGAGAGAGAGAGATAGAGTAAGCAATCGCAAACACAAAGGGTTTGTTTCGAGGTTCGAGCACCCTTGCTCTACATCCCCGCCTTCGACACACGAAGGTTTTCCACTATGCAAGATCCCAATGGATCTCTCCTCGGTGCCGCAACACCTACAAGCCCTCGGACTCCCAAGTCCCGTACACACGCAAGCTTCACAAGCTCGCCGAGGCCGCACCTCAAACCAAAGAGTTCACAACCGAACTCCAACCACCAACGAGCACACTTGCCCGTCTCCTCAAAGAACAATGAAAGATCTTTGGTGACCACAACACTTTGATCACCTTACAAAAACTCTCACTACAACACACCTATAGGATAATATAGCAATGGATAGCTCAAGTGTGGTGTGAGAAAGCAAGGAAAAGAACTATGGTGAAAAACACAAAGAATCACTTTTACACTCTTAATAAAATCTTCCCTTTTGATTGGAAGTATTTGCACTTAAATCTTGTGGAGAAAACTCTCTGAAAAGACTAGGAAAAACTGGCTCTAAGAGTCTCTAAAATCTTGGCTTCAAACAATGACAAAAACCCCAATTTATAGGCTGCCAGAAAACTAGCCGTTGGAGTCTGTCAGAGCTGCCGGTCGACCGGCCGGTCGACTGGCCAACGGTCATTTTTCCGACCGTTGAAGCCTCCGGTCGACCGCCCGGTCGACCCAGAAATCCAGAGAGCAGAACTCTCTGCAGCAGTCGATCGTACGGTCGACCGGACCACTGTGCTGACAACGTGCACAAGGCTGTGAACGTCGGTCGACCGTACGGTCGACCCGACCTAGCTGCAGTCGACCGCCCGGTCGACCGATTTGGCCTGTCAGTCAGTCCTCAGACTGCACAGTTAAGGGATTTGGAAAAAGGTCTTTTAACTTAATAAAAATCCCACAAATTCTCAATAAATCTACAAAAATAGTTTCAATGTTATACAATGATATACAAACATGCTTGCACAAAATCAAGGCATGTTATAATAGATTTGAGCTATTTTTGTAACTTGGAAATATTGGCTCAAAAATAAAAACTGTTTTCCCAGAACATGTTTTTCCAAAATTAGTTTTTCCAAATCTTCATCAAATACAAAAACAAGATATTTGAGTTCATACTAAAGCATAGTGTGTATGGATATGATCCACTACACAATCATAATGATATATCTATGTTTTTTTATCATAAAGCTCTGAACTTGGTTTTGGTTGAAAGATATGTATGATAGAAATACCAAAAACCAAAGTATATATATTTTGTCACAAAGAAAAATCTTTTTCTAAATAAAAAATTCTTTTCTAAACATATAAATGAAAATTCTTTTATGAAAGCAATTCTAGCAAGAGTGTGTGTGTGATATAGACTTGAGCAATCCACCAACTATCTATCCTTTACATTTTTAACTAAACAAAAAACTAAATCTTATACCTAGACCCAAGTCTTCATCTTCTTGAAGTCTTCACTTGAAGGCTTCTCATCTTCTTGACTTGGTCCAAATGCAATCCACCGAGCTCATCTCTAGATGTGTTCTTGATGCATAGGCTCGTGAATCAACCGGTGCTAGCTTCCAACTTGTCTTTAAATCCTTTGTTGAAGCTCCACACCTACTAAGATCTTGATAATGAATCTGTCACTAATTAAACACAAGATCATTAGTAATCATAACTTCATGAGTTGATCATCATCAAAACTAGGGTGATAGGCCTTTGGGCCAACACTTTAGCCTCTATATCTTGTCGTATTACCTCCATCCATGTTTTCTTCGGTCTCCCCTGCGCTTTTTTAACTTACCCTAAATTGATACGCTCTACTCACTGGACTGGCGCATCTGTAGATCTACGTCTCACATGACCAAACCATCGTAGGCGATTTTCTCTCATCTTCTCTTCTATAGAGGCTACACCTATCTTAGTATGAATATTCTCATTTCTCACCTTATCTCTCCGCGTGTTACCACACATCCAACGAAGCATGCGCATCTCTGCTACACTCATCTTCTGGGCATGATGTCTCTTATAGCCCAACATTCTGTGCCATATAACAAATCTGGCCTAAAAACAGTCCGATAAAACTTTCCCTTCTGCCATAACGGAATCTTATGATCACATAAAACTCCTATTGCGATCCTCCATTTCAACCAGCCAGCTTGGATTCTATGGTTGACATCACTATCGATCTCCCCACCTTTTAGATAATAGAACCCAAGTACTGAAAATGACTGCTCATCGGTATTTCTTTTCCATCTAGTCTCACAGTACTATAATATTGGATTCCCTGTTTATTGAATTTACACTCCATATACTCTGTTTTGGCCTTACTTAATCTAAAACCTTGAGATTTTAGAGTTTGTCTCCATAACTCCAATTTGGCATTTATCCCAGCTCTCATCGCATCGACTAGGACAATATCATCAGCAAATAGCATACACCACTGTATCTTATCCTGAATAGCTCTAGTAAACTATCCATCACTATGGCAAATAAGAATGAACTCAATGCAGATCCTTGATGCAATCCAATTGTGATAGAAAAATCACTTGTTTTGCCTCCATAAGTTCTAATATTTGCCACTACTCCATCGTACATATCCTTGATTATGTCAATATATTTAAAGGGGACTCCCTTTTTATCAATGTCCACCATAATACCTCTCTTGGCACGTTATCATAAGTTTTTTCTAAAACAATAAAGACCACATGCAAATTTCTCTTCCTCTTTCAAAATCGCTCTATAAGTTGACTGTAACCTCCTGGTCCTTGATATATGTATCATAGTATCATTACTCGATACGACATATAAAATTGATTTGATCTTTCTGCTAGTCAGATTGAGCCGGTTTCAGTTTCAGGTATCATTTTTTAATATTTTAGATTTTTCAGAATTTTTTGAAAATTTTCTTGATTATTTGTGAAAATCTCCGTAGTCGGTGTCTACTGATACTGATAATCGGCTTTATAATTTTTAATTCGCAAATAGAGTTAAATTTTGGGAATCTTCTTTCTTAGGATCGTATTAGCTACGTTAGGGTATTCTTGGAGATTTTTCTGAATTTATCAAAAATCCGGCCAAACCGGTGTCGGCCAATACTAGTGAAACCTTTCAGGATTTTTAACTTGCAAACTAGATTGCATTTCTTCAAACCGTTTTCATATTATGTCTCAGGATAATATTCTCTATTTTATGTAATTTTAAGGAACTGTTCGGAACTAGTCAATTTTTGATCCAATTAAATAATATTTTCTTTTCTTTTTCTTTTTCTCTTTTCTTTTCTTTTTCTTTCTCCTCTTCTCTGGATTTTTCTCCATGCCACCGACCTACCCTCCACTACCTTTCTCTTCTCCCTCTCTCTATTTATCTATTTTCTCTATCTCTTTACCCCTCCATTTAACTTTAATTGTCTCCTTCTGTGTAATTACTTTGTCTAATTAACCTCTCTCTCTAATCGTCTCTCTCTTTCTCTTTCTCTTTCTCTCTCTTTTTTCCCCTCACTCTCTCTGTTTTCCCCATCCAAGGACAAAACCTCACCGGCGGCCTTACGGCCGGTTGTGGCGCCTCCACCAAGCCGAGCGCCACCCCCTTTTCTTCTTCTTCTTCTTTTCTTTCTTCTTTTCCTTCTTCTTCTACTGTAAAACTCTCTCTCCCTCTTCCCCTATCTCTCTTTTCCTCTCTCTCTCTCTCCCTCTCTTCTCACCCTCTCTCTCTTGTCCTGAACCACAGCCGCCCCGCCGGCGGCGGGACCTCCGTCGGCGGGCTTCTCTCGCCACCGACCAGCCCAGCTGGCTGGCCAGCGACGCAGTAGCAATTGCTCTGCTGCTGCTGCCACCGTTGTTGTTATGGGTTCACAACCCATAACAAGTTGTGAACCCAAACCCGAATCCATTATCAACCCTTACCATTTACCCATTATACTTAAGTTATGGGTTTGGGTATTGGATCTAAACCCGTTCCAATAAGCAACCCAAACCCGCATCCAATAAATAAAGGTAATATTACAGAAAACCCCCTGATAATTTATACTATTCGCAACTGATATATTATTATTACATATTTAATCCATATTTTATTATTTCTAGTGTTCGGGCGATATCTGGAGCATCCGGAGTCCGATCTGGACAATTCTGGTGTCATTGCGATCATGAAAAAGAGAGCTACCTTTACATGAACAGTTTATGAGTATTTTTCTTTTAGAAATTATGATTATCATAGTTAATTAAATTGATTGATTGTTTTACTAAATAAGTCATGTTTACTGGTTAATCACTGATAATTACCCATTACACTAGATACTGTTATTCCATGTACAAGTATTACCGTTACTCGGATACGGATACACATGACACTATTATAGCATGTTCATGAGTCACTGATATATGTATACGATATTACACGTACCAAAACTCTTTCTAATTGGCCCACCGATATATAGATACGCCAAATCACTGATCACCGACATGTCATATATTGGTATCATCATTACATGGACGCTCGATACACAGTCATATCATGTTCACACATCACCGTTACATATATTCACCGGTAGACATGCATTACTTGTTTTTATTCTTGTTATTCTTGTCATATAGATCACCGTCCATATTGCATGTATTATTGTTGCATGTATCTTCCTGTATTCCCGTTATATGAAAATTTCCCGTTACTGATATTGCTATTCCTGTTACTGGATACATGAACTATTGATATGTGCTGTATGGAATCTCACATCTCTTGTTTTTCATCTTCCGTTATCTTATTTTATGCTTGATCGATGGGGAAACTAGCACTCAAAAACGTGTTTTATGTAAAGTCAATGAAAAGCTCAAATGTGCTAATGTACCCTCGATACTTCCGTATAGCATTGGCTTAACGGGTCGAATCCACAGGGAAGGGAGGCGATAAAAGCATTAACAGTCTCTATTCACGTCAGTTGTTAACACTTCTTCTTTGTTGAAAGAATGAAAAAGAATGAAAAAGAAAAGAAAATGAAATCCAGAATGTGGTAGGTGAGGAGAGCGATGAAAACGGCGATGTAAAAACAAAAGTGAAGTGCTTTGGAAATCAAAATAGAAAAAGAGATGGAACAAGGTTGAAGTAAGAAGGATGGTAAAAACACCGATAGAAAAATGAGAAAAGAGTTTGGAAAATGATTTCTAAATCAAGCTAAAAGAAAACTCATGGCTACTAACTACTAAATGCTCCACTAACCATGCTAACCTCTTAGAGATAGTTGCCTCACATTTTGATCCTTGGCCATCACAATCCTTGGCTCCAAGAGACGATACAAAGCATGGCTCATGGATGGTTCATCACATTCAAAACATTGCATCAAGAACAAGCTATTACAAGCATCACTCATTACACTACTAGCATGAAATAAAAGAGCATGAAATAAAAGAGAGTTAGCTTGGTTAGCAAGTTAGCAAGTTAGCAAGTTAGATGTTAGAACCCATCATCTTTAGCCATCAATGGCTCTTGCAAGAACAAGGCCTTGTAGAGGCAACCTGATTCATGTGGATTATCAAGTAAGTGGTTAGATGGTTAGTGGTTAGTAGTTAGATTGCCATGAGAAGAAAAACTAGCAAGAAATCATGTAGAAGGTGAAGGAGATTACATTGGAAGAGAAAGGAGGCATCTTTACATAGAGTGTCACTCTCTATTACATCAATCCCTTGCTTTCTCTCTCTAGAAATCACTCAGCCCTACTACAATGATCTAAGAAAAAGAAATGAAAAATACAAGAAATGAAGAACACTCACCTACACTACACTAAAATCTGGACCTACTCCTAAAAACGAAGACTCCTTTCGGTTTGGCCCTCTGCAAGTCTATTTATAGGCGAAAGAACTCTCCAGAAGACGAGAAGGGGCCACGCATCAAAAATCGACGCGTGGCTCCACTGGAATGCCGCGGATCCGCAAGGATTGCCGCGGTTCTGTGGCAATTCCAGAGAGTTGGATCTCTGGATTTCGTCAGGCGCTCCCTCTGGCTGCGAGAATTGTCAGAGTATATCCCGTTTCTGGTATTTGCACCCAAATATTCGTCTGACAAGCGCAGGAGTTTAGGTTCAATGCATCTTCTAGAGAATCCTTTGCTTGGCCTCCAAGTAATGCGGGATTAATTACCCTTAATTGGGTCTAATTAAGCTCTTATTCCATCTCTGCCCTTGGACTTTGGATCTACCTGCAATAAAGACCAAAACACGGTTTAGATCGATAATTTATTCATAAAGCGGTGAGAGAATGCGACATAATAATGCAGAATTGTAGACTAATCACACCCCCACACTTATTCTTTTGCTCGTCCGAGCAAAACAAGAAAAGAAAACTATACTACAGATGTTATTACACCACTTTCGCAGGTGACGCGATTGCACTGAGCGTGTGTAACAAGCCATTAAACCTCTAAGTTACCCTAGAGGAGGAGTGTTGTCTCCTGAGGGTTTTCAGCGGATTGCACCCACAAAATCCATAAAGAAAGAAGACAAATGTTAGTATTTTAAAAATGCATTTTGAAAAGAGAGACAAGTTTTCAAAATATTTTTGCAAAAATATAAGTGATCTAAGGTCATATGTCTACCACCAATCAATCTTCCTTAAACTTCGTCTCTATGCAAGATCTTGTCTTCAATTAAGGTAAGAATTCAAAATTGGATTGAATAATTTATCTTTCATAAAACCTAGATAATATGCACTCTGTTATAGTGAAGATTCTTGGGATTTCAGCTCTAACCATCAAGCCATTTATATATATTATTTATATATATTTTTTTCTTTTTTCTTTTTTCTTCCCTTAGTTTTCTTAGGCTTTCTAGTTCACCCAATAGCGAGCCTACAACCGATGACTCCCAAACCAGACGGTTTTAGGGCACCAGATAAAAAAACATCCCTCAGGTTTAAGGACTCAAGTAAACAAGGCCACAAAACTAAGGGGATTATTTGCTTCTTTTGCCCACCATTAGGTGTGAATAATCATGCTTCTTGAGGCATAATTATCCAGCTTAATAAGTGATGTTTTATTCAAAATTTTTTTAATTTATTTTATGGCATTTTAGGTCTTTGTTTCCATCCCAAAAAATTGTGTAAGTGTGAAGTGCATACGATCTAAGGCAAAAAATTCAAGATAAAATTATCTCTCCAATTTATCTTACTTAGCCTATAATTTTAAACAAGATCCATTATTTCAACTAGGTTTAAGATGTCATAATTAAGACTTTCTTAATTTCTAAGATCATCTTAATTTTCTTAAAAATAGATGAAAACTTTGTCTCTTATTTCAAAAAGTTTTTAAAGAAAGAGAATATTCCTATACAAAAGGGAAGATTTCTAAAAGAAGTGCAAAAGAAAGAAAATCTAAAAACTCTATGTTAGTAAACCCTCCCCACACTTATCTCATGCATTGTCCTCAATGCATCGTGATGTATGTATGCATGAAACAAATAGAGAGGGAAGGAAAAATCACCTCAAGGTGGTGGTTCCAGTGGTGGCCTGATTGGTCCACGAAATGCGACCCAATCATTCTTGCGTGGAGTCCGGAGGAACCCACCAGAAACCTCCATGATACAACCCACTAGAAAGATGTATATATGCATGATTTTTATTAGGAGTTTTATCCCATCTAATTTCCAAATTTTTAAAATAATTTTAGAGTCGAATTTATCAACACCTTTGTCCCAGAATGGAATGATTGATTTGGACTCAGGAAGTACAGGAACTAATATCGACTCAGAAAAATGACTCAAGTCAAGTAAAGGTTCGGGAGTCGAGATCGGTTCAGGAAGTGGGTCCAAATCAAGAAAATGAAGCTCAAGTCCACATTTATTTCCCCATGATGGAATGTGACTTTCTAAGAGTGGTGATTCAAGTTCAGGAATGACAGGTATGGGAATCAAAACTGACTCTAAAATGTTGCTCAAATTGGGTAACAACACAAGAGTCAATAATGAATCAGGAATTTGAACTGGATCACAAATTTGAGAATCAAAGTCACATTCCACATTGAGTTCAATTCCACAAAAATGAGAACTTGCAAATTTATCAATGGGTCTTTGAAAAGTATGAAATTGGTCAAGTTCAATATGATCATCATGAATGATTGGTGATTCAATTTCACAATGGACTGGCACTGGATCCAATATTGACTCGGGAAAAGGAGTGAAATCAGGTGAAGATACCGGAGTCATAATTGAATCAGGAAGTAGAATTGAATCACTAATTTGAGGTTCATGATCATATTCATGCTCAAGTTCAATTTCAGGAAAAGGATAACTTGCCAAAATGTCAATGGGATTTAAAGTTTGGACAAGTTCAGGTGGGTGTGCTGAAATTGAATCTTGATTTCCAAAATGACAAGAGTCTTGGGTCATATCAATAGAGTTTGGCATAGTTGACTTGGTCAAAGGTTGATAAGATAGAGTTTCCTCATTCCTAAAAATGTTAACCAATTGACTCAATTGTTCTTCCACCTTATTGATAGACTCGGCATGTGATTTTTGATATTGTAATAAAGACTCCTGCAAGATATCCAAACTCTTATCTAGATATGATGTATCTCCAAGTGGTTGCTCTAGAATGGGAGTATAAGAATCTTGGTTTTGAAATTTTGTGAAGAATGTGAGTAAAAAATGTGTTGAGATTGAAGCTTAGACTCACACAAGAGTTCTTTACTCGTTTCCAGGACAGATGGTTGTTCATTATGAAGAGGTGGAACTGAGTAAGACTCTTGAAAATACAGTGGATTTGGAGAGGCTAATGTTTCTTGAAGTTGTTGCTCGGCCCTTTATAGATTGGCTTCTAAACTCTTTTGTAACTCAGATTTTTCTTCAATGGGAGGTCCAGAAAAAGGAGTATAGGAAGCACATTCGGGGAATGAATATTGTGTAAATTGTGGACAAGGTGGACATGGGGGATATGGTGGACAAGGAGGTTGAAATTTTAACTCGGGGGACTTGAATCCCCATTGACTCTGTGAAGAGTTGAAATTATTTTGGAAATTATAGTCATAAGAATGTGGGTATGGATTGTATTGATTCGGATAAGGCCAACCCGGTGTACTTGGTTGGTGCATATTGTAAAACGCCGGGTTGGAATTATCCGAATAGAATGGAGTCGGTGTGAAATATGGATTCATGTTCGGATTGAAAGAATTGTTATTGTTGAATGCCATTTCACAAACAATCACAAATAAAAAGAAAAATCAAACAACAAACAAAAAGAAAAGAAAAATCAAAACCAAGCCAATAGGAGGGTTGACCTAGACCTAGATGTAGATGTCCCTAGGGGCCAACGTCTATTCAAATTTTATTAGGGCTTGGGTTGTGTGAGTGGGGAGATGATTTTTGGGCTAAGGAAGGGTAAGTAAATCCCCACCTTATCTTGTTTGGGTTTTGCCCTTAAGTTCAATTTGTGTAAGTGTGCAATATAGACAAGAATATAACACAAAGCGGTAAATCACCCACGTGTTTGTCCTATGCTATATGTAATGCCATATGTACATCTCCATCCAAATCACAACAACAGAACAAAATACAGTATATTGGAATTGAATTGACACGTGCCTAAATGCAAATGTCTAAGCCGTTTTAAAAGCGTCCAAATACCGTATTTTAGTTCTTTTATTTATTATGGTGTGTAGGCAATCAAAGCAAGAAAGATAGCAACACAAATCAACTAGCTATTACAAGATACACATCCCAGAACAAACAAGATACAAAATTATTGCACAATGGCCGCGGTTGCACGGCAAATGTCGCGATTTCGCGGCTTTTGTTTCGAAACTGGGGCCCTGCTTTCAAGAGCAGGGAGATGCAAAGCTAGCTTATGTTCTGCAATATTAAGCACCTGTAATTATTGCCCTGCACACCAAAACAGAGAAGACAAGGTTAACAAAAACGTGAAATCAAAACCATTCCCTTCCCCGGCAACGGCGCCAAAAATTTGATCGATGGGGAAACTAGCACTCAAAAACGTGTTTTATGTAAAGTCAATGAAAAGCTCAAATGTGCTAATGTACCCTCGATACTTCCGTATAGCATTGGCTTAACGGGTCGAATCCACAGGGAAGGGAGGTGATAAAAGCATTAACAGTCTCTATTCACGTCAGTTGTTAACACTTCTTCTTTGTTGAAAGAATGAAAAAGAATGAAAAAGAAAAGAAAATGAAATCCAGAATGTGGTAGGTGAGGAGAGCGATGAAAACGGCGATGTAAAAACAAAAGTGAAGTGCTTTGGAAATCAAAATAGAAAAAGAGATGGAACAAGGTTGAAGTAAGAAGGATGGTAAAAACACCGATAGAAAAATGAGAAAATAGTTTGGAAAACGATTTCTAAATCAAGCTAAAAGAAAACTCATGGCTACTAACTACTAAATGCTCCACTAACCATGCTAACCTCTTCGAGATAGTTGCCTCACATTTTGATCCTTGGCCATCACAATCCTTGGCTCCAAGAGACGATACAAAGTATGGCTCATGGATGGTTCATCACATTCAAAACATTGCATCAAGAACAAGCTATTACAAGCATCACTCATTACACTACTAGCATGAAATAAAAGAGCATGAAATAAAAGAGAGTTAGCTTGGTTAGCAAGTTAGCAAGTTAGCAAGTTAGATGTTAGAACCCATCATCTTTAGCCATCAATGGCTCTTGCAAGAACAAGGCCTTGTAGAGGCAACCCAATTCATGTGGATTATCAAGTAAGTGGTTAGATGGTTAGTGGTTAGTAGTTAGATTGCCATGAGAAGAAAAACTAGCAAGAAATCATGTAGAAGGTGAAGGAGATTACATTGGAAGAGAAAGGAGGCATCTTTACATAGAGTGTCACTCTCTATTACATCAATCCCTTGCTTTCTCTCTCTAGAAATCACCCAGCCCTACTACAATGATCTAAGAAAAAGAAATGAAAAATATAAGAAATGAAGAACACTCACCTACACTACACTAAAATCTGTACCTACTCCTAAAAACGAAGACTCCTTTCGGTTTGGCCCTCTGCAGGTCTATTTATAGGCGAAAGAACTCTCCAGAAGACGAGATGGGGCCACGCGTTAAAAATCGACGCGTGGCTCCACTGGAATGCCGCGGATCCGCAAGGATTGCCGCGTATCTGCGGCAATTCCAGAGAGTTGGATCTCTGGATTTCGTCAGGCGCTCTCTCTGGCTGCGAGAATTGTCAGAGTATATCCCGTTTCTGGTATTTGCACCCGAATATTCGTCTGACAAGCGCAGGAGTCTAGGTTCAATGCATCTTCTAGAGAATCCTTTGCTTGGCCTCCAAGTAATGCGGGATTAATTACCCTTAATTGGGTCTAATTAAGCTCTTATTCCATCTCTGCCCTTGGACTTTGGATCTACCTGCAATAAAGACCAAAACACGGTTTAGATCGACAATTTATTCATAAAGCGGTGAGAGAATGCGACATAATAATGCAGAATTGTAGACTAATCACACCCCCACACTTATTCTTTTGCTCGTCCCGAGCAAAACAAGAAAAGAAAACTATACTACAGATGTTATTACACCACTTTCACAGGTGACGCGATTGCACTGAGCGTGTGCAACAAGCCATTAAACCTCTAGGTTACCCTAGAGGAGGAGTGTTGTCTCCTGAGGGTTTTCAGCGGATTGCACCCACAAAATCCATAAAGAAAGAAGACAAATGTTAGTATTTTAAAAATGCATTTTGAAAAGAGAGACAAGTTTTCAAAATATTTTTGCAAAAATATAAGTGATCTAAGGTCATAAGTCCACCACCAATCAATCTTCCTTAAACTTAGTCTCTATGCAAGATCTTGTCTTCAATTAAGGTAAGAATTCAAAATTGGATTGAATAATTTATCTTTCATAAAACCTAGATAATATGCACTCTGTTATAGTGAAGATTCTTGGGATTTCAACTCTAACCATAAAGCCATTTATATATATTATTTATATATATTTTTTCTTTTTTCTTTTTTCTTCCCTTAGTTTTCTTAGGCTTTCTAGTTCACCCAATAGCGAGCCTATAACCGATGACTCCCAAACCAGACGGTTTTAGGGCACCAGATGAAAAAACATCCCTCGGGTTTAAGGACTCAAGTAAACAAGGCCACAAAACTAAGGGGGATTATTTGCTTCTTTTGCCCACCATTAGGCGTGAATAATCATGCTTCTTGAGGCATAATTATCCAGCTTAATAAGTGATGTTTTATTCAAATTTTTTTTAATTTATTTTATGGCATTTTAGGTCTTTGTTTTTGTTCGCAAAGGAAAAATTCGCGTAAAGTTTCCTTGAATCAATTGAAAGTTTACAACGAATTAATACTCCGATTACAAGGGAGGGACGATGTTGAGTCTTGAATCCTCCCTTTGTTTAGTGCTGGGTTCCTCGTGTGGCGGTGGAGAGTGAATCTTGTTCTCCGTTGACCGGATGACCGTCGGGATCGTCAGGGATCTTCTCTTTGGCGGGTAGAAGGAGTAACACAGCTCTGTCTACCAAAACTCTCAAAGAGAAGGTAGGCAAAGGGCAACTCATATGCAGCGAGCTTGTTGAAGAGTTTAGCTCTCTTTCTCCTGTCTCTGTCTTGTTGTCGTCTAACTAAAGAAAATCCGACCCCTTCTTCAATAGCGACGGGGCTATTTATAGGGGTTCCAGGGTGAACGTACCCCCTAAAAACGCTCCACAATGAGGGGCTGACCTCCCCGCTATGTGGGCGGCGACTGGCCTCATAACCAGGGCGGTTATAACCGAGACGCGGGTGTCGAGCCCACGCGCCTTGATGTTGAGACGCGGGTGTCGAGCCCACGCGCCTTGATGTTGAGACGCGGGTGTCGAGCCCACGCGCCTTGAACTTGAAACTCTGCTTTTTAATGGCTTGTCTTTTAGTGATTTTTAGACAGCCTACAGAACCCCCTCCAAAGTTTTCGATATTCCGCAGTTAACTGGGACGGATTTCGAAATACTTTGGACTCTAGCTGAATTCGCCTTTATGACTGGACTGTTAATGCTCCGGGTTTGATCTTATCTGGAGCTGGTCTTCGTGAGTGTACTGTTGAACTCTTTGAGGCCACCAGAGTTGATCGTGTTGAGTGTCTAGATACACAGTCTAAACCTCCCCGATTGCTTTTAGTCTGTCATGGATGCGCTTTAAGCCAGGAGTGGACGATCGTCTGCTTGTGCCAGTGTACTGTTGAACTGATTTGCAGAAGCAAGGACTGAACGCCAGTTCTTTTTGAAGAGCAGAGATAGTACTGCTTTACAGACGCGACTTTCATGGGGTGCGCCTTTTGGAAATGGAAAACGCGACTGATATTCGATTGGGCAGACGCGATGCTAGGCCAGATTGGAAGGACGCGAACTTCGGAGAGACGCATCCTTTTAAGTAAGGACGCGACTTTCTGGACGCGACTATGGCTGTACTGACGGGGCACGTCCATCAAAGAGGCGCGCCTGTTGAGTGCGAATCCGTGCCATGTCATGAGTGCACCGCCACTTGTTCTGGGGAACCGTCGGGACATCACCTTTTGGCGCGCGGACTTCCCGGTTCATTAAATGATCTGTTCCACGCGTCAAGCGATGACTCGCTGTAGAGCTAATCGAGCCACGCGCCGCGTATCTTTGCAAATCTTTGTGCCTATAAATGGCAACAGTCAGAGAGGTATCTCTTCTTCTCCGAGCGCATCTGTTAGGGTTTTTAGAAAAAGGATTTTTGTTCATCACTTTTCATTTCTCCTTCATCGGATTCTTGATCACCAATGGCACCCAAGGCCAAGCCAACCGCATCATCCTCAAAGGCGGCCATCGCCGAGGCCCAGAGGGGCGGTTCCTCCGCGCAGGAAGTCCTCTTCCCAGGTATAATGCCGCTTAGGCTTAACCTTCACCATTAATGGTGGAAGTTCATGGAACTCCTAAAAAAACTTTTTTTTTGAGGAGAACCGTCAACACAGAATATAAACCGTGTTTGATTCTCAGGCGCGGTCTCAGACGCGGTCTCTGAGTTGATAACCAAGGCGCGGGTCTGATGACCCGGTGCCAGTGAGTCCTGCATTTCGGATTCTTCACTTAGAATATTTCTAATTGTGAAGGGTTCGGACGCGGACTTGATCCTTGCGTTCTATGACATCAGGTGCTGATTTTTTTATGAATCTTGCACCTGAGCCCAAGTACTTAGAGATTTTTCATAAGTCTTGGTTTTCAAAACGCGGGCTTGATCCTGCGGGCCTCACATCTGGACGCGGATTTGCAGGTCTGGACGCGGATTTTGATAATTCCTGCGTCCAGTGTCTCTTCTGCGTCTGGACGCGGATTCTCAAGTCTAGACAGAAATTTTGATAATTTCTGCGTCCAGCATCTTTTCTGCGTCTGGACTATAGACACTTAACACAAAATTTTTTTTTTTTGATAAGATGTCTGATCAAGTGTCTTTTTCTTTTGCAGTGCTACACTCTTCTGCCCCACTCTCCAAGAAGCGCCACTTTGGGCACGTAGGTGGCCCTGACCGTGATTTAATCTTTGCGCTGCAAAGGACTGTACCTGTGACTGCTGACAGGTCGCAGGAGCGCAAGAAAAGGCTCTCCAATGTTGACATGATAACTTTTCGGGAGCTTATGACTGACGCAGCATTCACAACGGATGCTCGCATTCCGCTGGAGAAGCCTGCCTTCTTCTTTGGAGACCATGTCGGCAATGGTGGCTATTCCATGTATGACGGAACTTATAAATGGCTCCGCCAGATAGGGGGTAGAAGATTCTTTCTTCCGGACATGGAGAGGATGTACCCGCTGTCTTATCTCCAGCACACGTCCATCCCTCGGAAGATGAAATGGGACCTTTCTCGATATGTCCCTGAGATTACCCTCGGTGACTTAGGCTCCAAAAGGGTATACCGTCATGATAGTCATGATAGGACGGTTCTCGGCCTGTTCCCCGGGTCGCTCAGGACTGAGCCCCCAGTTGGAGAAACACCAAAACTTGGCACCACTTTCCTCAACGCGTTCATGAAAGTGGAGGGTGATTTTCCGGTTGAGTTCCGTTCGCCCGGGTGGGTTCATTCCACCGAGAAGTATTGGTGGGGCAGGATGGTGAGCTTCGTCCTTGCCGACCTCAGGGACTTGTTGGAGCAAACGGATCTGTACCAGGCAGTCAGGGCCGTACAGTATGGTATCCCACCGAGTTCTCAGAACTTCTTCAGGGTCCTGGAGCGGTACAATCCTTTGACGGGGACATTCTTCACTCCGGTCGGAGAGATGGGCCTTGCCCTGCACGAGTTGCATGAGGTCTCGGGGCTGGCAACAGGGGACTCTCCCTATGAGGAATATGTCCTAACCACTCAGGAGCTCAACCTTATGAAGAAAGGGTCTCCTCAAGTGCACGAGACTTATTGGGAGGTGTTATGTCACTTCCACATTTGCGGTCAGGTAACTTCTTGGAGGTCGGGAGGAGTCAAGCAGCTGTCTTGGGCCAGCTACTTGTTTAACGGTATCAAAAAGAAAGACCATCCGGTAACCCGACTGGCTCCCAGCTCCGACAAGGAGATTGACGACAGGATTACGGCTTCTGAAGGCTTCTACACCACGGTTTCGAACGAGGATGGTTTCGAACCTGACATGGTTTTCGAAAGCTTTCACCATCAGGCCCGGATTCCTGTCTCTGATCGAGCACTGTTGGCAGGCTTCTTAATGCTATGGTTGAAGCGCTGTGTGGTGCCCACGCTGCCACATGAAGTCATTGTTGCCGATGTAGTGTACCCGGCGGTGCTCCTGGCCTATGGCAGTCCCATCGCCCTTCTTCCGGCCATGGCGGCTGGCATTCAAAGCGGGTTGCGGGCATTGACCCAGACTTTCTGTGAGGCAGGGAAGGCTGTCGATTCCCATGGCAAGCCGATTATTGACTCAGAGGGGAAGCCGACGGTGAAGCGTCCCAACCCTCAGGTCGAGCTGCCCTATACGTACTTAATGGCTTGGTACGTGATGCACTGCCCCTCTCTGATGACGCCGGTGCCTTAGAGTGAGGGTTTTGTCCCCTTTGTACAGTGGCTGGAGGGTTCTGACTGGTGTAATACTTACATGTATTACGTTCGAAAGTGCATTCTGTCTGCTTCGAACTACCAGCTTAACCGCTGCTTCCCCGAGATTCCTGGTGCATCTTTTGAGGAACTATATACTGACTCCGCGGGCCAAGATGATTTCACTAGGCTGTCAACGGGGATCTTCTGGTGGTTGATTAACATCCGGCCTGGGTATGTGCTTTTCCGGCAAGGGACTTCATGCACGATCGAGCCATATATACCGAATCGCTTTGCCCGGCAGTTCGGCTATGATCAACTCTACGTTGGCAACCCCAATGCTCGACTCGCCTTCAGTGGGAACTTGTTCGAATGTGCTCGGGCTTGGTACTATAGCGTGGCCGGAGGGACGGAAGCAACTTTCCGTCTACCTATCAAGGAGCCAAAGGGCCGCACAAGCTTCAGCTTCTGCACCTGGTACTTCCAGGTCAACCAGACACCATCCTTTGTTCCGGAGTATTCATGCATTGAGAGTATCAATGCAAATTTCGAAGCAAGGTCGGGGTCCGGTAAACGCTCGCGAGGCGTCGAGCAGTATCTGAAGGCTCTGAGGGAAGTCGGGAGAGGGTCGAGGGAGGAGCCGCGAGCAACAAAGGCTCGACAAGTGGTGAGTAAGCATGCTCGAGGCTCTACTTCCACTGCTGATCCTGCCCCAAAGAGGGTCCGGAGAGATTTGACGGCCGAAGTTTCTCTATCTGAAGACATCCCTGCTGGTGTTGAGGAACCGAGGGAAGAAGAGGCGGATGAGGATGATGCCCCCTTAGTCCCTGCTCGCAGGTTGCGCAGCAGGGGCCCCAGGATTGTGGAGGAAGCAGAGCCTGCTGACGAACCAACCGCTGCTGACGAGGCCGAGCAGTTCGAAGTCGACATCATGAGCGGAGGTGATGTTGAGATTCCGGGGGTCTCAGTTCAGCCCGGGTCTTCCTCAGCTCACGAAGGGAGAGATGAGGCACCGCAACCGGAGGTCGACATCATGAGTGATGTTGAGATTGTAGGAGTCTCAACTTAGCCCGGTTCTTCCCCTGCTCATGAAAGGAGAGATGAGGCACAGCAACCTGGGTCTCCAAGTGTGTTCGTCTCCAGTCCTCGGACAGTTGACCCCAGCCCTACCACTGGGGTAATTGGTGGCAAGGCTCTGGCTATCGAGGCCTCTCGCGTCGAACTGTCGTCTTCCTTATCCGCAGAGGGAAGCAATTTTGAGGATGAGGTTGATTATGGTGACGAACCCGCTCCTCCTGATCCGAGTAAATTCTCACACATCTCGGAGGAGGAAATACATGGGTGCGAGCCGTTGACAGCATCACCACTGGCGGCAGTTATTCCCGCTGAAGGTACTCTTTTCACCTTCTGACTTGATTTCCCTTTTCATTTTGAAGAGGAGGTTTTAACATTCTCCTTTTATGCTGCAGGGTTGGCCAAGGATATTGAGGCTGCAACCTCCTCGCATATCGAGGAGATGGTGCAAGAGTTGACCCAGCCGGAAGGAGTTGAGACTTCAGCCGCTGAGATGCCTCCAGAGAAGGCAACTACTGAAATCGGGGAGGCTCCCACTCTGCAGGACGAGGAGGCAACCACTGAAGCCAGGAAGACTTCTACTCTGCAGGATTCGCCCAAGAATTTGACATCTCTGGACCTCCAACTTGGTAAGGAAGTTTTGATGTCTTGAATGTTTCTCTTCTCACCATTGTAGCTAATGTTGAGATAATTTGTAGAGAGAACTGAGGGGGCTCAGGTGGAGAGTCTGACGGTCAGTGCCCCTCCGGAAGGCCACACAGCTCAAGCCTCGGCCGAGGTTTCTGAGGAGGTTGAGCTCACTACTCTGTCATCAGCTGTGGAGGTTCCTGCAGAGGTAGCAACCCCAGAAGCGCTAGTGGCTGCTCTTGCTCCTGCCGTACCGGTGGTCAGTCTGACTCTTGCGCGAGAAGAGCCGGCTTACATCCCTCACCCTGTGATAGAAAGGGGGTCGGGGAGCACCTCGGGCGATAATACTATGGAGTTCCTGACACGCAAAACGGTGCAACAGTTCTTTGACTCGATGCGATCATGCATCGATTTCATCTTGTCTGGGGGTAGCTCCTTTGAATTTGCCCGGATGTTTCTCGAAAACTTGGCCAAGAACATCAAGTTGGCCGGAGGCCCTTCGCTAGCCCAGGCGTGTCTGATGGTGGTGGAGCAGCTGGGACAAGACCTGAGAGAGCTTCGATCCCTGGAGGATGCCGGCTCATTCCACGAAGCCCAGGAAACTCTGAATAGGCTCCTTGCTGCTCAAGAGCAGGAGCGACGGGAGGTGGAGGAGAAGATAACCGATAACACCCGTCTTCTTGAAGGTTTCCAGGCTGATTATCAAAGGCTAACAGTCGAGTCCAAGGAATCTGTCATGATCATACAGGCTGCAAAGCAGGCTATCCTTGACTCTCGGGCTGCGATAGCCAGGGCTGAGGCCATGATTGCTTTTAACGAACAGAAGCTTGCTACCTCTGAAAAGAGGCTAGCGGAGTTAGAGGCTGCTAAGGCATAAATTGAAGCAAACCTCTCTGTTCGTTCATCCGAGTTGGAATCCCTCCGTGTACAAGCGCAGGGATTTTTATCTGAGGCGGATCTGCGGGCCCAAGCTCTCATGGAGGCTGAGAAGGCGCGTCAACATAAGATACATCGCCTTAGAGAGCAAATCCGTTCCTTGGCGAACCAGGACTTGTAGCCTTCCTTTTTTTTTGTAAAGAAAAGGACACTCTGTTTTACTAAGAGTGTTTGTATTAACTTTTATCAGATGTAATAAAAGTCTTTGGAGTTCTTGTTCCATCTTTATTGCCTTGCTGTAGATGAATTCAACTTCTCAAGTCTTCTTGATGAGACGCGGCATTGATTCATAGGAACCTAGGTAGAACCAAATTTTTCTGATGAGACACAGCATCAAATCATAGAGAGAGACGCGGTCATCAGTTCTTAGACAGAACCAAGTCCTTTTGATGAGACGTGGCGTCAATTCACAGAGAGAAACGCGGGTTTAATTGACGCGAATCTGTTCTGCTAATGAAGACGCGACTCAAGTGGACGCGAAGGACGCAGTTTTTGAGTGTGACTCACTGGTCGCAGTCCTTTAGGATGCAGCGCTGGGTCTTTTGACTAGGTGCGAACAACCATCACTACCCATGCAGACACAGCTCCTCTGATGAAGACGCAGTTTGAGCGGACGCGAGGGACGCAGCCTTGCGTATTTTCCGACGAATCCCACAATGGCCTAAGTCTTTTGCTGAGTTAAGTGCTTTCCCTTAACATGGGCCCCGTTTGCTGAAGGGACGCAACTTTGGGTCGCGCGAACATTCCTCTGGAATGTAGGTGGACGTCATTCAGTCTGGAAAGGGGACGCGGATTCCTGGACGCGGCTTTCTTATCTGCGTCTTGATGTAACTTCCTCGGCGTTAAATGCGGCCTGACTTAAAGATTTCATAAGATCTTTGAACGTCAAGTCTTCATTGACGATTGGGAAACCGGGTCGTCCGTTGTTTCCCGAAGCAGTTGTCCACGCGTTGGTTTCTCATTGGACTCAGGCGTTAATGCCTTTTAATGCAAAACCGGCGCTGGCGGTTTGAGACCAGCGTCTGCGACGCTTCCCGAAGCAACGTTCCACGCGTCAGACTCCTATTGGACTTTGACGGTTGTGCGGTCATTAAGGCCGACTGTAACGCCCCGATTTCACGGATACTGGGACGTCACTGCGACGTATATACGTAGGTCAGAAGAAGCCCCCACGTATATACGCTAAGCATAAAAGTACAATAAGGAAACAGAGTACAACACAAAGCGTGGTGTATTCATAGGCCAATTTACAAGATACAAGTACAAAGTTATACAAATTATGATAAAGTAATACACTTTACAAGTGTTATTTATCATATCCAAGTCCAAAAGGATATATACAAAGATATACACAAGGTGCTCACGTAAGAGATGGAGACTCGTGAGCCAAAAAGAGGAGTACGGCACGAGGGAACTAGAGCTGGTCAGCCTGCTCACTGAAGTATGCCTGATCTTCCGTGGAAGGATCCACTTCGTTCCAGGTCTCGGAATCTGAATATGCAAATCCAAGGAATCAAGACATATAAACAATAGATAGCTGCAGCCAAGTGGCTAAGGGACGAGTACAAGTAAGATGGGACTATACAAGTATATCAACTAACAGATATGAAAAGCATGAATAGATAAAGTCGTATAATAGATCTACAATTAACATTTTATTATTATTACTTGTCTTACTGTGATATCTAACTATGTGACCCAGCGTCCCAGAGCACATAGGTCCATATCCCAATAAAGCAAGGGGGTTATTGGAAATCAGCGGTTGTATCGACGAACTATGTTTACAGTGGACCCCGTACATACCCGGGATAACGGCCATTGATTGTTCCGTTGCTTGGTGACGGAAGCCAGCCGCTAGGCTCAACTGGAGGGACTTATGTATGCCCTTTTCATGATGGTACCAGAAATAAAGGGAGCAAGCACTCCCCTCGGTCCCCTGGAGGCCCACAGGTTAGACCGGAACATGGGTTGCACAACACTCCTAAAAGCCACTGTAAACACGAACACATCGATATCCGCATGTCTTCCCCCGGACCCAATGTAAATTGGTCTATTTTATACAAAAGTCGAGTCTATCATGCTTGATGTAAGTGATGGCATGATAAGGTGGAGATGTATATATTAATTAACAAGTCCTAACATGAAAATACATGGTAACAAGTCATGGAGTATAAGTGGTGAGATCCAATGAGTAATATGTCATGAGGTATCGATTATGAAGCATAAACATGAACAAAGTATCACATGCATAGAGGTTAAAGTCCAAAATCAGAAAAGGAAACAACTAAGTTAAATAGTCAGAATTAGTCGACTAGGTGGGAGATTAGTCGACTAATAAGGGTCTTCAGTCGACTAATAGTCCGCAGGAGTCGACTAAAGTGGTTTTCCAGAGAGTTTGGTAGTCGACTTGGATTGGAAGGGTAGTCGACTTGGTGAACTATAAGTCGACTAACGGGTACGCAAGTCGACTAAATCTGTGATATAAAAAGTTGGGATTAATTTCCGGGACATGTTAGTCGACTAGGGTACTATGTATAGTCGACTAGAGGTCTCTGGTCGACTAATAATTTGGGATAAGTCGACTAGAGCCGAGAGTTGGTAATTTTTTGGTTCAAGGAAAATTAGTCGACTAGGGGTCAAAATGTAGTCGACTAGGGGGGTCTAGTCGACTGGTAAAAATGGGTTAGTCGACTAAAACTGTGAAAATCAGAAAAGCTACGTTTCAACTAAAGTGGGTTAGTCGACTAGTCTCTAGGTCAAGTCGACTAATCCTGGAGAAAACAGAAAACAGAACAGAATTTCAGATGGTTGTTTGTTGGTCTAAAAATGGGATTTTTATGACACAAGTGTATATGAATGATCTTCACATGTACACAAAGAAGTGATCTAGTCTTGGTGAGTAAAAATACTCACAAGGAAAGGTTATTTGAAGGTTCTACGAGTCTTGAAGGATCGTTTGCCGACGATGTCACCAACTAGGTCTTTGGCGATACCTCCGACGAAGTGAGATGCGATCCAAAACCAAGAGTGTGGTAGCTTGAGAAGAAGATGGTGAAGGCTTTGAGGTGGTTGGGAGTTAGGGATTGAGATGGAGAAGTGAAAAAAGAGAAAAGAATTGTAAAGGAAAGTTTATATAGGATTTGATTTTTGTAAAGGGGATGAAATTAAAGAATTGGAGAGGGGTTTTGTGCAAATAGGGGAGGATGGGGTTGTCTCCCTTGGCCAATGGTGGCCGGCCATGGAGATGAAGAGTTAATGAAGGCATTAATGAGGAAGTGGGTGGGATTTTTAGATATTTTGGAGGAGAAGATATTTTGGGAAGTTGGTGGAAGGAAAGAAGGAAAGAAAAAGGAAAAAGAAAAAGGAAAAGAATTTGTAAAAGAAAAGATATTTTCTTAATTTTGAAAAATGAAAATATTGAAAACACTGATTCCCGGGTTTAAATCGAGAATGCGGAAAACATTTCGGAAAATACCGAAATCGTCCGAAATTCAAGTATCTCGGAACGACTCGTAATTTTTACCAAAAATCAAGAATAATATAAGAAGACGTATAGTGAAATCCGTTTGAAGAAATACTTTATAGTTTTGGAACTAAAATTCCCGGAATCAGTTAACTACCGACTCCGTTGGAATTTTCATAAATTTATAAAATTCTAAAAAAAAGTATTTAGATAAGAAATGTCATTCTAAGAAATAATGTCTAAAAGATTCTCTTGAAATTCCTAACTGTTTGGGAATTAAAATTCCAGGAATCGATCAGCGATACTGGTCGACACCGGTTTTGAAGAAATTCATTTTAATTCTAGAAAATTCCAGAAATTCACCTAAAATCTAATATATTAGAAAATGATATTTGAAATTGAAATTGGTCAAATACGGGAAGTAAATCGAAAAATACGATCGAAAATCAGAATACGCAACTTAGTACGTATTTCGGAAACGGGGTATTACAATCTACCCACCTTACAAAAATTTCGTCCTCGAAATTTCATAAGGTGAAGGGTAACAGGAATGGTAACAGATAGATAAGGCTAGGATGAGAGATAACAAATAGAAAAGAGTAAAAGGAAAGAGTCTAACCAATCAAGATGAGAAGAGTTGAGGATAACGCTCTCGGATGACGTCCTCTCGTTCCCAAGTGGCCTCTCCTGGCGCATGGCGGTTCCAAGATACCAACACTAAAGGTATGGCTTTGTTCTTCAGTGTCTTCACACTCCTATCCAAGATGGCCATTGGCTGCTCCTGATATGATAAATCCGGTTGTAGCTCCAGCTCGGAATGATCCAAAATATGGCTGTCATCCTTAACATACCTCCTCAACTGAGACACGTGGAAAACATTATGAACTCCGTCCAACGATGGCGGCAACGCCAATCGATAAGATACATCTCCCACTCGATCCAATATCTCGAATGGGCCGATATATCTCGGACTTAGTTTCCCACGAGTGCCGAACCGGATTACTCCCTTGGTAGGTGAAATCTTCAAGAACACATGATCTCCAACTCCGAATTCCAATGGCCTCCTCTGCAAATCTGCCCAGCTCTTCTGCCGACTCTGAGCTGCCTTGAGATGATCTCTGATAACTCTAACTTTCTCTGTGGTCTGGATCAAAATCTCTGGCCCCAATAGACTCCTCTCACCGACTTCATCCCAACAAATCGGTGACCTGCATTTCCTCCCATACAGTGCCTCAAAAGGTGCCATCTTAATACTTGCCTGATAACTGTTGTTATAAGAAAACTCAGCCAAGTGAAGATGATCTTCCCATGAACCCCTGAACTCAATCATGCAGGCTCTAAGCATGTCCTCGAGGATCTGGATGGTCCTCTCAGATTGTCCGTCTGTCTGAGGATGATAGGCTGTACTGAACTTCAGACGAGTTCCCAGACTCTCTTGGAGACTCTCCCAGAAATGAGATCTGAATCTGGTATCTCTATCGGATACAATACTGACTGGAACTCCATGCAGACGAACTATCTCCTTCACATACTTATCTGCCAGAACTTCTGTAGTCTGACCCACCCTGAATGGTATGAAATGAGCTGACTTGGTGAGACGATCAATGATAACCCACACAGCATTATTACCTTTGGGACTACGAGGTAATGCCGTGACAAAGTCCATAGTGATGTGCTCCCACTTCCATTCAGGTATTGGCAAAGGATGAAGAAGCCCAGCTGATCTCTGATGCTCAATCTTTATTTGCTGGCACACCAAGCACTTAGCTACAAACTGAGCTATCTCTCTCTTCATGGCATTCCACCAAAAGTGCTTCTTCAAGTCCTGGTACATCTTGTTTCCTCCTGGATGTATAGAATAGGCTGAACTGTGTGCTTCCTCCAAAATCTTCTGTCTAACTTCCCCTTGGGGAACACAAAGCCTACCTCCAAAGTACAATGCACCATCCGGACGAATACAGATATCCGTCCTCAATCCAGCCTCTACCTGAGTTCTGAATGTCTGAAGTCTGGGGTCCTTCTTCTGAGCTTCCTTGATCTCTTCTATCAATGAAGACTGGATCTGCAAGGTCATAAGCTGTCCTGTCTTCTCATCTCCTCGAACCACCATCAAGTCCAATCTGATAAAGTCCTGAATCAACTCCTTCTGTTGAGTGATTTGGACTAACACTCTGTTCTCTGGCATCCTGCTCAGGGCATCTGGAACTGTATTGACCTTGCCTGGATGATATTGCAAGTCAATGTCATAGTCTGCCATCAGTTCCAACCACCGCCTCTGCCTCATGTTCAACTCTTTCTGTGAAAAGATATACTTGAGGCTCTTGTGATCTGTATATATCAGCACTTTATCTCCCAGAAGATAGTGCCTCCAAATCTTCAAGGCAAAGATCACTGCCGCCAACTCCAAGTCATGAGTTGGGTAATTCCTCTCATGAGGCTTCAATTGCCTAGATGCATATGCTATCACATGATCATGTTGCATAAGCACACACCCCAGGCCTTTACCTGATGCATCACTAAAGATGACCATCCCTCCTCTCCCTGAGGGAGTTCTCAAGATAGGAGCTGAAATGAGCTTCTGCTTCAACTGCTCGAAGGCTGCATCACACTCCTCTGTCCAAATATACCTTACTCCTTTCCGGGTGAGCTGGGTTAACGGAGCTGCAATCCGAGAGAAATCCTGGACGAAACGTCTGTAATATCTAGCTAGTCCAAGAAAACTCTTTATCTCCGTCACCGTCCTCGGAACTGGCCAATCCTTTACTGCCTGGACTTTGCTCGGATCAACTGAGATACCTTCTGCTGACACCATATGTCCAAGAAATGCTATACTGTCCAGCCAGAATTCACACTTACTTCTCTTGGCATGAAGCTGCTCCTGCTGAAGTGTCTGCAACACAATCCTCAAGTGTTCAGCATGCTCCCTATTGTTCTTTGAATAGATCAAGATGTCGTCGATGAAAACAACAACAAACTGATCCAAGAAGGGCGAGAACACTCGGTTCATCAAGTCCATAAACACTGCAGGGGCATTAGTGACTCCGAAAGGCATAACAAGAAACTCATAGTGGCCATATCGGGTCCTGAATGCCGTCTTCGGTATGTCCTCCTTCTTCACCCTCAGCTGGTGGTAACCCGACTGTAAATCCAATTTGGAGAACACACGGGCTCCATTAAGCTGATCAAATAGATCATCAATCCTGGGAAGGGGATACCTGTTCTTGATGGTGACCTTGTTCAATTCCCTGTAATCAATACAAAGTCTCTTACTACCATCCTTCTTGTTGGCCAACAGTACTGGAGCTCCCCATGGTGAAGTACTTGGCCTAATCACTCCCTTATCTGAATACTCCTGCAGCTGCTTCTTCAGGATCTCCAACTCCGTCGGTGCCATCCTGTACGGAGCCTTGGATATAGGTGCTGCTCCTGGAATAGTCTCGATGGAGAACTCAATCATCCTGACAGGTGGCAGTCCTGTGATCTCAGCAAACACCTCCGGGAATTCATCCCACACCGGCACCTTCTGCTTCTGAACCTCCGAAGAAGTAATCTGAGACTTTCCCTTGGTGGTCTTCACTTCTCCACTAAACTGGAACTCTGGTTGAAGTGGAATTCTAAACTTGATCTTCTTCTCCCTACAATCAATCACAGCATAGTACTGACTGAGCCAGGTCATGCCTAAGATCACGTCGTACCCTTTGGTGTCTAGTACGAGCATATCTATGGCCATGGTCTTATCACACAGTTCTACTGGACAATCAGTACACACTCTAGATGATATGACTACCCCATTCCCTGTACTTATCTCCCATTTGTGGTCTAAAGCCTTAACAGGTATTGAATGTAAAGCCACAAATTTATCTGAGATGTAACAGTGGGATGCACCCGAATCAAATAAAGCGAGAACAGGCTTTGCATGAACTCTGATGTTACCTGTAATCACCTCCTCTGAAGCCTCAGCCTCTGCTTCCGTCAAGTTGTAAGCCTGACCTCTGCCACGCCCTGTTGACGTCCTACCTCCTCTCTGTACTGGGCGAATGACATGCTGTGGAGGAAGGGGTGCTCTCCTCATCACCGGTCCCTGGCTTCTCTGCCCAAGTGGCCCTGGTACTGCCCGCTGTCCACTCGGTCCTGGAAGTAATGGCAAGGTCTGGTTGGCTATCTCCAATCTCCTGTGTGGACAAGCCCCTATAGAATGATCTCTGGAACCACATATCAGGCACCACCCATTTGCTCTACGGCAATTTGCTCGAGTGTGTCCTGGTTTCAGACAGAAGTTGCAGAAGGTAGATGGTTGGGCTGTCTGGTAAGGAGCCGGTCTGAAAGGTTGCCTCTGAATCTTCGCTGCTCTAAATGGGCCCCCTCTTCCCATGGGTACAAATGGCCTCTTCATGGCCTGGTTCTCTTGCTTCCTCTGTAACACCCGCTCTACCTCTCGAGCGACGGTGAGAACCTCAGAATAGGTCTTCATCTGTTGAGACATCAAGAAGGCCTGTAAGTCCAACTGCAGACCCTGCTGAAACCTGCTTGCTCTCTTCTCTTCGTCCGTCACCATATATGGCGCGAAGCGGCTCAATCTGAGAAACTCCGCGGCATACTCGTCCACGGACTTGTTCCCCTGCTGGAGTCTGATGAATTGCTCCTCCATATCTTTCTGCGCTGTAGCAGGGAAAAAGCGGCTGTAGAAACTCTTGGAGAACGTATCCCAAGAGATAGGTCTCTCCAAGCGGGCCTCCTCTGCAAGCCACCAAGTCCGAGCTATGTCTTTAAGCTGAATCTTGGCGACTTCAACTTGGTTCTCCTTCGGGACACGGGCTGCATTTAGTAGGTCTGTCGTGTCCGTCAACCATTGCTCCGCCTCCAATGGTTTCTCGCTCCCCGTGAATATAGCAGGCTGTAGTCTTCTGAAGTCCGATACATTCCCGGGCTTCTGTTCCTTCGGGGCTGCTAACTCTTGTCTAAGGAGCTCGGTCTGCTGCTGCTGATTTTTCATCTGCTGTTGCTGGTTCTGCATCTGCTGTTGTTGGTTTTCCACCATAGTCTGAATGATTCTCAGGACATCAGCATTCTCTCCTCCTACGGGTCCATTGGGCACCTGCCCGATGTTGTTACGACCCGATCGTCTCTCCATACCGTATGATAACTGGAATTGGAAACAATTGAAAGGAGTTTAGGATACGAAGGAATTGATCAATGAAGGAAGCAAGAAGGACTCTATAACTTTGTACATTGTAGTTGGCATAAGCAAATTACTAGAATTTGCCACTTGATTGTACTTTAGGTTTGAGAGCCTAGGCTCTGATACCAACCTGTAACGCCCCGATTTCACGGATACGGGGACGTCACTGCGACGTATATACGTAGGTCAGAAGAAGCCCCCACGTATATACGCTAAGCATAAAAGTACAATAAGGAAACAGAGTACAACACAAAGCGTGGTGTATTCATAGGCCAATTTACAAGATACAAGTACAAAGTTATACAAATTATGATAAAGTAATACACTTTACAAGTGTTATTTATCATATCCAAGTCCAAAAGGATATATACAAAGATATACACAAGGTGCTCACGTAAGAGATGGAGACTCGTGAGCCAAAAAGAGGAGTACGGCACGAGGGAACTAGAGCTGGTCAGCCTGCTCACTGAAGTATGCCTGATCTTCCGTGGAAGGATCCACTTCGTTCCAGGTCTCGGAATCTGAATATGCAAATCCAAGGAATCAAGACATATAAACAATAGATAGCTGCAGCCAAGTGGCTAAGGGACGAGTACAAGTAAGATGGGACTATACAAGTATATCAACTAACAGATATGAAAAGCATGAATAGATAAAGTCGTATAATAGATCTACAATTAACATTTTATTATTATTACTTGTCTTACTGTGATATCTAACTATGTGACCCAGCGTCCCAGAGCACATAGGTCCATATCCCAATAAAGCAAGGGGGTTATTGGAAATCAGCGGTTGTATCGACGAACTATGTTTACAGTGGACCCCGTACATACCCGGGATAACGGCCATTGATTGTTCCGTTGCTTGGTGACGGAAGCCAGCCGCTAGGCTCAACTGGAGGGACTTATGTATGCCCTTTTCATGATGGTACCAGAAATAAAGGGAGCAAGCACTCCCCTCGGTCCCCTGGAGGCCCACAGGTTAGACCGGAACATGGGTTGCACAACACTCCTAAAAGCCACTGTAAACACGAACACATCGATATCCGCATGTCTTCCCCCGGACCCAATGTAAATTGGTCTATTTTATACAAAAGTCGAGTCTATCATGCTTGATGTAAGTGATGGCATGATAAGGTGGAGATGTATATATTAATTAACAAGTCCTAACATGAAAATACATGGTAACAAGTCATGGAGTATAAGTGGTGAGATCCAACGAGTAATATGTCATGAGGTATCGATTATGAAGCATAAACATGAACAAAGTATCACATGCATAGAGGTTAAAGTCCAAAATCAGAAAAGGAAACAACTAAGTTAAATAGTCAGAATTAGTCGACTAGGTGGGAGATTAGTCGACTAATAAGGGTCTTCAGTCGACTAATAGTCCGCAGGAGTCGACTAAAGTGGTTTTCCAGAGAGTTTGGTAGTCGACTTGGATTGGAAGGGTAGTCGACTTGGTGAACTATAAGTCGACTAACGGGTACGCAAGTCGACTAAATTTGTGATATAAAAAGTTGGGATTAATTTCCGGGACATGTTAGTCGACTAGGGTACTATGTATAGTCGACTAGAGGTCTCTGGTCGACTAATAATTTGGGATAAGTCGACTAGAGCCGAGAGTTGGTAATTTTTGGTTCAAGGAAAATTAGTCGACTAGGGGTCAAAATGTAGTCGACTAGGGGGGTCTAGTCGACTGGTAAAAATGGGTTAGTCGACTAAAACTGTGAAAATCAGAAAAGCTACGTTTCAACTAAAGTGGGTTAGTCGACTAGTCTCTAGGTCAAGTCGACTAATCCTGGAGAAAACAGAAAACAGAACAGAATTTCAGATGGTTGTTTGTTGGTCTAAAAATGGGATTTTTATGACACAAGTGTATATGAATGATCTTCACATGTACACAAAGAAGTGATCTAGTCTTGGTGAGTAAAAATACTCACAAGGAAAGGTTATTTGAAGGTTCTACGAGTCTTGAAGGATCGTTTGCCGACGATGTCACCAACTAGGTCTTTGGCGATACCTCCGACGAAGTGAGATGCGATCCAAAACCAAGAGTGTGGTAGCTTGAGAAGAAGATGGTGAAGGCTTTGAGGTGGTTGGGAGTTAGGGATTGAGATGGAGAAGTGAAAAAAGAGAAAAGAATTGTAAAGGAAAGTTTATATAGGATTTGATTTTTGTAAAGGGGATGAAATTAAAGAATTGGAGAGGGGTTTTGTGCAAATAGGGGAGGATGGGGTTGTCTCCCTTGGCCAATGGTGGCCGGCCATGGAGATGAAGAGTTAATGAAGGCATTAATGAGGAAGTGGGTGGGATTTTTAGATATTTTGGAGGAGAAGATATTTTGGGAAGTTGGTGGAAGGAAAGAAGGAAAGAAAAAGGAAAAAGAAAAAGGAAAAGAATTTGTAAAAGAAAAGATATTTTCTTAATTTTGAAAAATGAAAATATTGAAAACACTGATTCCCGGGTTTAAATCGAGAATGCGGAAAACATTTCGGAAAATACCGAAATCGTCCGAAATTCAAGTATCTCGGAACGACTCGTAATTTTTACCAAAAATCAAGAATAATATAAGAAGACGTATAGTGAAATCCGTTTGAAGAAATACTTTATAGTTTTGGAACTAAAATTTCCGGAATCAGTTAACTACCGACTCCGTTGGAATTTTCATAAATTTATAAAATTCTAAAAAAAAGTATTTAGATAAGAAATGTCATTCTAAGAAATAATGTCTAAAAGATTCTCTTGAAATTCCTAACTGTTTGGGAATTAAAATTCAGGAATCGATCAGCGATACTGGTCGACACCGGTTTTGAAGAAATTCATTTTAATTCTAGAAAATTCCAGAAATTCACCTAAAATTTAATATATTAGAAAATGATATTTGAAATTGAAATTGGTCAAATACGGGAAGTAAATCGAAAAATACGATCGAAAATCAGAATACGCAACTTAGTACGTATTTCGGAAACGGGGTATTACACCGACGGTTTTGATTAATGAACCATTAATGACAGCTATCAGGGGCTGCCTATAAATAGGGGTTCCTTCTCTCCCTTTAACAGTCCATACTGTGTTCTTTTTGAGAGCGAGTGCTCTGAGAGTTTCTGCCTTCCCCCTTCAAAGGACTTCACCAGGGGTTTGCCTCCATGGATGAAGATGACCCAGAGCTTTCATGCTTCTGTTTGGTCTCTTCAGAAGATTACCACTGTCAAGTGATTTCAATAACAGAAAGCATCTCTCTGAACTCCTTTTATGTCCGCGCTTCGATGCAGAGAGTTACACTCTTAATAGAGGCCTTTGTGGGTATGCCGTTCTGATTTGCCATGACCTTTTTTAGTCCCAACCAATTCTGAACTTTAGTATATCTCTTAGAGAGATATTATCTGGACTTTCTTGCGAAGTCATGGTTGGTGCATTCCTCTTCTGGAATTTGCGCCATCGACTTAAGCTTCTCTGGACGCGAGTACAGAAGTCTTTGGCGCTTGGCGCTGGCTTTGCTCCTGAAGCTCGCGTTTTATGGCCATTGACTTGGAGGAATTCCAACTCGGGTTGAAGGTTTCAGACTCGAATCTTGCAACTCCTGTTCCTCCAACAGAGAGATGGCAATTTTTGGCGTCTGATTCTCTGCGCGCCTTGTATCTTAAACGCGGATGTGGAATTAGGTCGCGTTTGAATTCTGTGTGTATCACAGTCTTGCTCGCGTCTGTTTCTGCCACCGCGAAAGTTTGACTCACTGCGTGGGTCATTCTCGCGTCTGCAGTCTTCAGCAATAACCGCGTTTGTGACTTAGTTTTCTTCGCTGAAGTGTACTAAGTTCCAGATGTTATGATTCCTTTATTTATTCCTTGCAGGTAGGCTTGATCGTCCTTTTTCACGTTCGTTGGGCCCCTGGAAGAATATTTCGGCCGGCGAATTTGTTCGATGTTCGTCCACAAGGGAAGAAGTCATGGTCCTCGTCGTCTACAAGGGAAGAAGTCATGGCCCTTGTCGGGGACTTAACCCTCGCCAAGATCTCTTTGAATGCGACGCACCAGTCATGCTTGCTGGCATGGCATGGTCAGAGCAAGGATGGCGGCGAGGGGGTTACGGTGGATATAGTGGTGGTTAGCATCCCCTTCCTCTCTCATCCCAGAAGTGACATCGAGGACACTCCATGTTTATTGGATGGCCTTCTGGCGAAAGAGATGCTCATGAATGAAGGGTTGCAGGGCTTTCTGCTGCCACCGGACCTCAAGAACACCATTGCTCTTAGCTTAGTCAGCTAAGGCTCTTTCGATGTTCACGTCATGCACCATAGTGCAATCGGCTCCAACTGTCGCCACAGTTTGGCGCTTTTCCAAACATCGTGCACTTGGAATCAGATGCGGCTTCAAGGAGTGAGTACGGCCTCTGAGAGAGAGAGGGACTTCTTTGTACTCCTTAATTGTAACACTCAATCTTATTGTATAAGAGAGCGTTTTGTATCACTTTCATAAGGCTGAATATAAATAAAAGTGACATTTTTCTTCCTGCCTCTTTCTATTGTCTTGAACCTTTTCTCTTCAATTAGACGCATAGAAGAAGAAGATCTTCGACTTCGTCAAAATTATGATGATAATCTTAATGAGTCAAATTCCGTAGGGAAAGGTTCTATTTCAGGAACTTTCACAATACTGTCAGAGGTGTAATATTAACTTGACAGAGATGAAATAATGTTTGGTGGACCAGCCACTTTATAAGAAAAGTGACAGGTGGAACACGTACCCCAGGG
This sequence comes from Agave tequilana, assembly GCA_038442645.1. Lineage (NCBI taxonomy): Eukaryota > Viridiplantae > Streptophyta > Magnoliopsida > Asparagales > Asparagaceae > Agave > Agave tequilana. The sequence continues at coordinate 53,708 of JAVJIF010001875.1, forward strand.
AAGGTGAACTTTTATCAAGGGTTAGGATTCACTTGATTAAGCTCAGCTGGGATTTGAAGGAAAACATTGTCAATGGTGTAGTGTTAACCTAACAATGTTTCTAGGTAGACTTGTTATTCTATTGAAGAGAATAACAAGTAAGACTAGACTCATGGGGAATCTAGGGAAGTCTTTACCGTTAGAGGTGTGATATTAACTTAACGGGTTGAAAGTAGTCTTGTCAGAAGTGTGGTGTTAACTTGACAAGGATGTGAGTCAGAGGTGTAATATTAACTTGACTCAAAAGCATTCCAGTTCTGTTTGGAAAAACTGAGAGTGTCACTGACATAGGTGTGATGTTTAACTTGACAGTGAGGGTAATGCTAGAGGTGTAATGTGAAACTTAGCATTGGTTATCTCGGCTTGGATAAGGAAGTCGAGGAAGAATCATGGCCATAGGTGTATTGTTGAACTTAGCAATGACTTAGATGCTAGAGGTGTAGTGTTAACTTAGCATCGTTCGTTTCAGCTTCAATACGGAAGTCTGAAGGAAAGTGACTGTCAGAGGTGTAATGTTAACTTAAACAGTAATTTTGTCAGAGGTGTGATATTAACTTGACAAGAATTGGCTCGTGCCAAAAAAAAAAAAAACGGTTTGAGGACCTGTCATTCTATTGATGAGAACTGACAGGTGGGATTTGGAGTGCCAGAGGTGTAGTGTTAACTTGGCAAATCTGAAAGTTTGTTACTCTACGTAGAGTTGACAAGCAAGAGTTGTACTCGACAAGGAGTCTTCATTACCAGAGGTATAGAGTCAACTTGGTAATGATTGTATTTGGTAGACCTACCATTCTGTGGGTGAGAATTGGTAAGGGATTTTGGAGGAAAGAGTGGAGCCAAGTCCACTTAGGATTTTTAGCAAACCCTCAGCTATTAACGGATTTGAGGTGCCTTTACCAACTACCGTTTGAGTTGGGCTAGCCATGCTATTCCCCTCAGCATGATGAGTTGTCGAAGACTTATGTTGGGCTTAAAAGCCAACATTTCCTCTATCCTTAGCCGTCAGAGGCGTCGAATGTTTGATCAGAGGTGTACTTTTAACTTGATCAGCGGAAGAATACCATTTAAGGATAGTATTTCTTCAAGAACCTGCCATTGATAGGCATCATGAGTGTATCGCCATTTGAAGTTATGAGGGATACGATCCATTTGAGTAGACTGACTCGACTACGAATGGTCCTTCCCATTTGGGTTGGAATTTACCTTTTGTCTTGTGCGTCATCACCATGGGTCTTCTGACGGCTAAGACTAGGTCGCCTTTCTTGAAAGTTCGCACTTTAACTTTCTTGTTGAAGGCTCTGGTAATTCGAGCTTGATAAAGCTCGATTTGTTGTTGGGCCTGCAAACGCTTATCGTCTAAGGCCTCCAATTCCTGGAGTCGCTGTCGATGCTTCTCCTCGGTTGTCATCTCCGCTGTCAAGGCGACGCGTAGAGATGGAATTTGGATTTCCAGTGGGAGCACGGCTTCACACCCATAGACCAAAGAAAATGGCGTAGCTTTAGTTGGGGTTCGCACAGTAGTGCGGTAGGCCCATAAGCATTCACCTAGCTTATCGTCCCAGTCTCGTTGGCTTTTCGAGACGAACTTCTTGAGAATCTTGCCAATAGTCTTGTTGAAAGCTTCTGTGAGGCTATTAGCGGCAGGATAGTATGCCGTTGAGGACACACTCTGGATTCTGAACTTAGCGCAGAATCTCTGGAATGCCTGGCTGATGAACTGGGGTCCATTGTCATGGACAATTCGCCGAGGTACACCGAAACGGTAAATAACGTGATGTTTCACAAACTTGATCACGTTAGACGATTTTACCTCCTTTAAGGGAACGACCTTAGCCCATTTGGAGAAGTAATCGGTTATGGCCAAAATAAACTGTTGTCCTTTGGATGACGGTGGGCTGATAGGGCCAACTACATCCATCCCCCACATCTCAAATGGCCAGGTAGAGGTCGTAGGGTGAAGATACCCCGGTGCTTGATGGATGAAATCGCCATGCACTTGGCAGGCGTAACATCTTTTGGCATAAGTGATGGCGTCAGCAATCATCTTGGGCTAATAATATCCCAACCTTTGGAGTCGGTATGCAAGTTTTGGGCCAGGTTGATGGGCTCCACACATGCCGTCATGGGCTTCTTTCAATACCTCCTGTGCCTCCTTTTGTGAAAGGCGGCGGAGCAAGATCCCGTCATGCGATTGACGATACAATGTTCGTGTAATCGCATTGTAGTAAAATTTAGGGGCTTTCCTTCGAATGGCAGCCGCTTCCTTGGCGTCCTCAGGCAGGATGCCATACAAGACATAGTCGATATAGGGGAATCGCCAGTCTTTAAGCTCTGGCCCGGTTGACAATTCCAGCGCTTCTTTGCCTTGATACTCTCCCTTTGACTCCTGATAGTCTTCGAGGGCAGTTCTCGGGCAATACAGGTCGTGGCTGTAGACGAATACTTTCTCCATTGCTCCAGCTGGAAGAGCTAAGGAGGCCGCGAGGGATGCGAGTGCATCTGCGTGCGCATTTTGCCTGCGCGGTACATGGTCAATATAGAAGTTTGTGAACCTTTCGGCCATGCGGATAGTTGCATTGTAGTAGGGTACTAGGTCCTCATGTCTGACCTCGTACTCCCCGCGAACTTGGCTGACGATGAGTTTAGAGTCGCCATACGCCTCGAGATTTTTAACGCCAATCTCATCGGCGAGCTGTATCCCAATCAAAAGAGCGTTGTATTCTGCTACATTGTTGGAACAAGGCTCGGTTAATGAGACAGCTCGGGGAATCACATAATTCTGTGGCGAGACGAGTACTACTCCTACCCCCGCTATGATGTGTCCTTTTGGGCTTGTTCTGGATGCACCGTCGAAGAAAAGTTGCCATACTTGGCCTTCGAACGATGTCTGAGTCGAGCAGACTTCGACGATTTCATCTGGGAGATCCTCGTAGAGTCTGGCTGCCCTCGGATCCGGGTGTTCAGCCAGGAAATCCGCCACCGCTTGTCCTTTAATGGCCTTCTGTGGTAAAAAGTGCATTTCATATTGAGATAACAATATGGCCCATTTTGCCAGTCGGCCATTTAGCGATGAAGGCTTTGTCATAAGTAACCTCAAGGGGTTGACTTTTGATATGACGTTTATTGTCTGGCCTACCAAATAGTGTCGCATTTTCTGAATGGCGAACACTAATGCCAAACATTCCTTCTCGATCGGGTTGTACCGATGTTTGGCTCCGATCATTGTTCTACTCAAATAGTAGATTGCTTGTTCTCGCCCTTGATCATCATTCTGAGCTAGTAGAGCTCCCAAAGAATGATCCATTGCTCGAACGTATACAGGAAAGGTTTTCCGGATATCGGAGCTGCAAGGACTGGTGTTGGGTGAGGTATTGTTTAATTTCCTCAAATGCTTGTTGACAAGCGTCGTCCCAAATGAACGAGAAACCCTTCTTCATCAGCTTAGCGAAGGGTTGGCATCTTCCGGAAAGGTTTGAGATGAACCTGCGGATGTACGCCAATCGTCCTTGCAATCCCCTGAGCTCCTTGAGGTTTCTCGGAGGTTGCATTTCCCAGATAGCGCGAACCTTTTCTGGGTCCAGATGAATTCCCGTGGAGGTTACAACAAATCCTAGGAATTTGCCACTGGCCACCCCAGGAAGGACTTGGTAGGGCTCATCTTCAACTGATGAGCTCGCATGATGTCAAAAACCACCTTCAGGTCAGCTATGTGATCATCTTTAGTGCGGCTTTTTACCGCGATGTCGTCAACATAACATTCCACCGTTTTGCGTATTTGCTGATGGAAAATGGCATTCATGGCCCTTTGATATGTTGCCCCTGCATTCTTCAGTCCGAAGGGCATGACGGTGTAGCAATATACCCCTAGAGGTGTCCTGAAGGAGGTATGCTTTTCGTCATCAGGATACATTTTAATTTGATTGTATCTTGAGAATCCATCCATGAAGGACATTCGTTCAAATCCACAAGTATTGTCAATCATGACATCTGTGATTGGCAATGGGAATTCGTCTTTGGGGGCAAGCCTCGTTTAGATCACGGAAGTCGATGCAGATCCGGATCTTCCCGTTCTTCATGGCAACTGGGACAATGTTGTCTACCTAGTCGGGATGTTGTTCTTCCCTGATGAAGCAGAATCAATAAGTTTTCTGACTTCTGATTGAATTGCCTCCATTATCTCTGGACGGAACCGTCGCTGCTGTTGTTTGACAGGTTTTGCGTCCGGATTGATGTTGAGGCGGTGCATAGCCACTTGAGGATCAAGTCCAGGCATGTCCTCGTAATTCCAGGCGAAGATGTCTATATACTCTTGTACAAGAGATATTAGATCCTTCTTCTCCGAAGGTGACAGGCCGTCACTTATAAAGATGGGCTTAGGATTGGCCTCATCTCCTAGATTGACTTGAACAACCTTGTCTTCTGTGGGTGGCTCGCGCTGTTCAAAGCGGGTATCCCAAAGAGTATTTAGATATTTGATCCAAGGATCTGTATCAGATTGGATCATTTCTTCATCTCCATCTTCCAGGTGGTTTGTTGAAACCATGTTCACTGAAAGTTCTCTGAAGATGTTGCCGACACTGACATCCGACTCCCACGATGATGTGCCTGAAGAGTAATTATGACCTGATGGCCCTCCAGAATCAGAGGCTGACGGGATCGGAGTCGATACATAGCCCAACCCCCGGCGCGTCCGATGATAATAATCGGGGGCTTTGCCTTTCGGCACAAAGGATCAAAGTAGCGTTCTCCTTCCTTTGCCGAAGTTCAACCCGGGTCTGCTGGTTAGGTCATACCCCATGTTTTTCATCATTCTGAGTGTCTTTGGCTCATAATGACCGAACTGAGGGGATTCCTGCTCGCTTTCTGATTCTTTATGATTCATTAGCTCGGAGTCAATTCGTCCGAAAAGAATCGGTCTTTGGCCCTTCCTTCTCGCTGGAACCATGAGTATTGATTGTTGTGCATCGTCGACATTTCGACATGTTTCAAAGGACGATTTCACTGGTACATGCAACGATGTCAAGGCATCCATTGCCGACCAGAGATCGTTATCCACGTCGGTACTAGTGTCTGACAGCACTGAATCAGAAGCAAACACAGAAAAATACGCTAAATCTAATTCTTCATTAATGTACCAACCGCCTACATCATCAGCGGGGGTATTATCAACATCGCGCTTACTAACGCCCGTTACAGGTGGATCTAGCTCCCACGCACACTCATCTTCCTCCAGCTCGGTGTCGGCTTCATTGCCAGAGTCTGGTTCTTCCGGTTGCGGGACTTCATCCGTCTCCACAGGATCTTGGTACAGTAAGGAGTCTGTGAAATAATTCTCGACTCCTTTGAATGGATGCCTTTCGGCAATCAATGTCTGCACCTTTCCACCCTCGTCAATGTATTTCATGACTTGATGGAGAGTGGAGGGAACGATGGAGTTGCGGTGAATCCAAGGTCGTCCTAGCAATAGATTGTAGGAAGTGTCAGCGTCGATGACGTAACATGTCACTTCCGTCTTCAGATCTCCGATCCGGCATTTGAGCTTAACCTTCCCCATCGGACGGGTACTATTGGCATTGAACCCATAAATGGTCGTCTGGGTAGGGCTCAAACGGTGAGTGGGAATCCCAAGATGCTGCATGACTCTGCGAGGCATGATGCTCAATGCAGACCCGGGATCTACCTGGATGCGATTCACCTCGGATGATCCAATATACCTTGTGAAGTACAGGGGTCGATCATGCTTCCCTTTAACCTGCATATCCTCTGCCGTGAAGGTGATGCAGGGGGCATTCTGGGAGGTGTGGAGATAATTCTCTACATCTTCCTCCTTTGGTACCTGGGTCATGAAGACCTCAGCATTTGCCAGAGCTTCTTGCAGAGCTTCTCTAGTCGCCTTTGATAGTCTAAGAAGTTCATACAAGGTAATCCGTGCCGGGACGTTGGCCAATTGAGCCAGGACATCAAAGCGGTAAGGCGCCGTAGATCCTTCCGTGATGCCCTTCTGAAGGGCTCGAGAAAATCGAGTCTCCTTCTGTTTCTCCACGGGTTGTCTTGTGGAGGGCTTGGTTGGCTTTGCAGTTGGTTGTGGAGGGGTTGCCGCCGTTTCGCCATACTGCTTCAAGTAGGGCTGTCCTGAGCGGGTTCCCATCATCGGTTGGTTAGGCTCCGCGGCCAAGACTATTATTTCCTCCTCAGAATCGGTTAACGAGGGAACATCAGTCTCGGCTTCTCGAGAGGAGGCACACACCACATTGTAGGATGAAGCCTTTGCCTTGCCTTTGAATTTCCTGTTGGTCACAGTAGTCAATTGCCGTTCATTGACAAGGTCAGGGTGGACCCACATGATTTCCCCTTGAGGTGTGGGGACAGGTACCAAGCCTTTCTCTTGCTGCTGGTGAGGGTCTGTGTTGACCACTCTCAGCTCTCCTCTTGGGATAGGGACTACTCCAGAGGGTGTCGGAGGTTATCTTCCGAACTGGAGAACTGACGTCACATTGGCCGTCACCTTCTTCTGCTCTGGTCGGAGCTTTAACACCCCCGCGTCAATCAGAGCTTGAAGGATGTCCTTGAAGACGTAGCAGCTTTGGTAGGGTGCCCCAGCATCCTGTGGTACAAGCAATAGGTGGGATTATCGGTCTTGCCGACCTCCTCGGGGCGCCTAGCTTCAGGGAGCTTCAGTCGGTTACTCTTGTTAAGTAGTTTAAAGAGTGAATCGACATGTTCCTCCTTGAAGGAATATTGCTTGTTGGCCCGTGGTTGGCTTGAAGAGCCACCTCCCTTGACCAGTTGAGGTTTAGCAGGAGGTTTGGTCTCTGCTGCCAAGTTATCCTTCCGCTTTGTTTGGAGGGATGTGTCTGGCGCACGCCTTGTCGACCTTTCCGGCCTGGGCTTACCTTCCTCCGCTCTGACGCGGGCGACAATCTCCTCAGCCTGTTCACCTTGTTGGACTAATTGCTTCCAGGTGCGGCTTTCAGCAACTCCTATTTGAGCAAGGAGTGAGGTTTGGAGATTGTGGCGGCATGTTTCCACCAGTGTGGTCTGGGTCATGCCGCTCGGACATCGGAGTGCCACGTTCCGAAATCTTTCCACGAAAGACTTGACGGACTCTCCCTTTCGCTGTTTAGTAGCCAAAAGGGTGCATCGTGACTTCCGAGTCATCCTCGAAGAAGCGCGTTAAGAAAAGCTTCTCCAAATCGCCCCAGTTCTTGATAGAACCTTCTGGGAGCTTCATGAACCATTCAAAGGCCAGCCCTTTCAGGGTGCCAATGAACAGACGAGCCAGGATGGCGTCGTTATCTACTACATTCCCGGTTTGGGATTTAAAGTAGTAGATGTGTTGGTTGGGTGACCCTTTCCCATCGAATGCTTGAAGGGTTGGAGCCTTGAACTTGGACGGGTATGGAACCAAGTCCCATTCAGCAGGATAGGGCCGGACCACCCCAGCTTCTTGGAGGCCTTTTATGGTTGGTAAGGGCCTCGAGGCGTTGCTCCAATTGACTCATTCTTTTAGCATGAGCCTTTCCCTTGTCTTGCGACGAGGATTTGGACGAACTAGAAGTAGATCGCTGCCTCTCCTCAGAAGGTTCGGAAGATGAGCTTTCTTCCTTTCTCCCTTTGCCCTTCGTCTTTTTAGGAGGAGACTTCCTCCTGTCTTCGAGCAACTGTGCAAGCATCTGCTTGAGAGAGTCGATAGATTCCTGCTGAGAAAGAATCATATCCATTTGTGCCTTCTGGATTTGTTCTAAACGTCTAGCCGTTTCCTCAGGAGTGCCTGTCATGTAGGCGGAGGGCTCCTTCTCAACGGAAGAGTTTGAAGCCCGTGATTCCACTACAGCGGAGTGAGAATCATTCACTTTAATGCCATGGGCTAAGGCATTATAATTAATCGGGGGAATGGCCCCGGTCCGGGTGCGAGTGTGTCGGTACACTCCTTCCGGTCAGAGCCAGACTCGTCAGAGCTGACTGCAGGTTGTTTTCCTTGCTCCTGCTCGTCATATTCGCAGTGAGCTCCGGGTACTCAATGTCAGAGAAGGTTCTCCTTCTGTGGGAGCGCCTTCTTTTGGCTGACGGGAGAATCAGGGTCAGCTGTCTAACTAAAGACTGCTGGTGCACACCTGAATCACAACGGCACTCAGAAAGCATACGGATGAGCCGTTGGCAGCAACATGATGAAGTGACCTGATTGGCGCTTCTTTTCTTCATCAAGTAATCCCTCAAATCCACGGGAGGGGGATCGAAGAGATTAGCCTCACAACGTCGAAGACAGGAGTCATCCATGTGCTGTATAGCCTGGACGCAGGCTTCAGGGACGCGATTTTCGCGCCGCGGCTGTAAGACGCGCGTCAGGCGTCTCTGTTGGGACGAGACGCGATTGTCGCGCTGCGGCTCGGCGCGTCGGGGCAGAGACGTTTGAGAGAGGATGGGCTGCTGGGCCCCACGCTTATGGGCGCGTGTCTCTCGCGCTTGACGAGGCGCAGAGGCTTCACCTTAGCGTTTGGTGAGTTGGCCTTCAGAGGACCTAGCTTGAGGAGTCTCGCGTTTGGGCCACCAAACGCGGACTTCTCGTGCTGGACGTGGCGCGGGCAAGGCGCCAGGTTTTACGTCGCGTCCAGCCTCAGTCGGACAACTAGAGGTTCCAACTTGTAGCTGACGCGCACGTCTCCTCTGACGACGCTCGGCATTTCGGTTGCGTCGTGGAGGTGGAGAGAGACCAACAATGACCTGATGCTGGACACCAGAGATTTGGACCACGCGGGTCTCCTGAGAGACATTGACGCGTGTGTTCAGTGCTGCGCGGTTGATCGCAACAGCAGTTGTGCCTGAGATCACGCGGGCCTTCTGAGAGGTGTTGGCGCGTGTATCTTGCTTGGCACAGTTGGCAGCAGCAGTGCCCGAGAGAGCTTCAGATCGGGCTTCGGGGGCATTCCCCGTCGAGACCCTGCGGCAGACGCGGGGTCCTGGGGCTCTTGGAGCTGGAAGAAAGAAACTCTTCGTACGTTGCCTGGTCGAACTCGACAACGAGCGATTCGACCATCTTTCCCTCACGAAGGACGTCATCCTGCGCCACGATTTGCTCATCAGTGACAAATGAAGTCCCCAGCGGAGTTGCCATCTCTTGTTCGCAGAGGAAAAATTCGCGTAAAGTTTCCATGAATCAATTGAAAGTTTACAACGGATTAATACTCCGATTACAAGGGAGGGAGGATGTTGAGTCTTGAATCCTCCCTTTGTTTAGTGCTGGGTTTCTCGTGTGGCGGTGGAGAGTGAATCTTGTTCTCCGTTGACCGGATGACCGTCGGGATCGTCAGGGATCTTCTCTTGGCGGGTAGAAGGAGTAACACAGCTCTGTCTACCAAAACTCTCAAAGAGAAGGTAGGCAAAGGGCAACTCGTACGCAGCGAGCTTGTTGAAGAGTTTAGCTCTCTTTCTCCTGTCTTTGTCTTGTTGTCGTCTAACTAAAGAAAATCTGACCCCTTCTTCAATAGCGACGGGGCTATTTATAGGGTTCCAGGGTGAACGTACCCCTAAAAACGCTCCACAACGAGGGGCTGACCTCCCCGCTATGTGGGCGGCGACTGGCCCCATAACCAGGGCGGTTATAACCGAGACGCGGGTGTCGAGCCCACGCGCCTTGATGTTGAGACGCGGGTGTCGAGCCCACGCGCCTTGATGTTGAGACGCGGTGTTGAGTCTTCGCGTCTAGAACTTGAAACTCTGCTTTTTAATGGCTTGTCTTTTAGTGATTTTTAGACAGCCTACAGTTTCCATCCCAAAAAATTGTGTAAGTGTGAAGTGCATACGATATAAGGCAAAAAATTCAAGATAAAATTATCTCTCCAATTTATCTTACTTAGCCTATAATTTTAAACAAGATTCATTATTTCAACTAGGTTTAAGATGTCATAATTAAGGCTTTCTTAATTTCTAAGATCATCTTAATTTTCTTAAAAATAGATGAAAACTTTGTCTCTTATTTCAAAAAGTTTTTAAAGAAAGAGAAAATTCCTATACAAAAGGGAAGATGTCTAGTGATTAGTCTACAATTCTGCATTATTATGTCGCATTCTCTCACCGCTTTATGAATAAATTGTCGATCTAAACCGTGTTTTGGTCTTTATTGCAGGTAGATCCAAAGTCCAAGGGTAGAGATGGAATAAGAGCTTAATTAGACCCCATTAAGGGTAATTAATCCCGCATTACTTGGAGGCCAAGCAAAGGATTCTCTAGAAGATGCATTGAACCTAGACTCCTGCGCTTGTCAGACGAATATTCGGGTGCAAATACTAGAAACGGGATATACTCTGACAATTCTCGCAGCCAGAGGGAGCGCCTGACGAAATCCAGAGATCCAACTCTCTGGAATTGCCGCAGATCCGTGGCAATCCTTGCGGATCCGCGGCATTCCAGTGGAGCCACGCGTCGATTTTTGACGCGTGGCCCCGTCTCGTCTTCTGGAGAGTTCTTTCGCCTATAAATAGACCTGCAGAGGGCCAAACCGAAAGGAGTCTTTGTTTTTAGGAGTAGGTCCAGATTTTAGTGTAGTGTAGGTGAGTGTTCTTCATTTCTTGTATTTTTTATTTCTTTTTCTTAGATCATTGTAGTAGGGCTGGGTGATTTCTAGAGAGAGAAAGCAAGGGATTGATGTAATAGAGAGTGACACTCTATGTAAAGATGCCTCCTTTCTCTTCCAATGTAATCTCCTTCACCTTCTACATGATTTCTTGCTAGTTTTTCTTCTCATGGAAATCTAACTACTAACCACTAACCATCTAACCACTTACTTGATAATCCACATGAATCGGGTTGCCTCTACAAGGCCTTATTCTTGTAAGAGCCATTGATGGCTAAAGATGATGGGTTCTAACATCTAACTTGCTAACTTGCTAACCAAGCTAACTCTCTTTTATTTTATGCTCTTTTATTTCATGCTAGTAGTGTAATGAGTGATGCTTGTAATAGCTTGTTCTTGATGCAATGTTTTGAATGTGATGAACCATCCATAAGCCATGCTTTGTATCGTCTCTTGGAGCCAAGGATCAAAATGTGAGGCAACTATCTCGAAGAGGTTAGCATGGTTAGTGGAGCATTTAGTAGTTAGTAGCCATGAGTTTTCTTTTAGCTTGATTTAGAAATCGTTTTCCAAACTCTTTTCTCATGTTTCTATCGGTGTTTTTACCATCCTTCTTAGTTCACAGGGAAGGGAGGCGATAAAAGCATTAACAATCGATAGAAAGAGAGATGGAACAAGGTTGAACTAAGAAGGATGGTAAAAACACCGATAGAAAAATGAGAAAAGAGTTTGGAAAACGATTTCTAAATCAAGCTAAAAGAAAACTCATGGCTACTAACTACTAAATGCTCCACTAACCATGCTAACCTCTTCGAGATAGTTGCCTCACATTTTGATCCTTGGCCATCACAATCCTTGGCTCCAAGAGACGGTACAAAGCATGGCTCATGGATGGTTCATCACATTCAAAACATTGCATCAAGAACAAGCTAATACAAGCATCACTCATTACACTACTAGCATGAAATAAAAGAGCATGAAATAAAAGAGAGTTAGCTTTGTTAGCAAGTTAGCAAGTTAGATGTTAGAACCATCATCTTTGGCCATCAATGGCTCTTGCAAGAACAAGGCCTTGTAGAGGCAACCCGATTCATGTGAATTATCAAGTAAGTGGTTAGATGGTTAGTGGTTAGTAGTTAGATTGCCATGAGAAGAAAAACTAGCAAGAAATCATGTAGAAGGTGAAGGAGATTACATTGGAAGAGAAAGGAGGCATCTTTACATAGAGTGTCACTCTCTATTACATCAATCCCTTGCTTTATCTCTCTCTAGAAATCACTCAGCCCTACTACAATGATCTAAGAAAAAGAAATGAAAATACAAGAAATGAAGAACACTCACCTACACTACACTAAAATCTGGACCTACTCCTAAAAACGAAGACTCCTTTCGGTTTGGGCCATTGCAGGGGTATTTATAGGCGAAAGAACTCTTCAGAAGACGAGACGGGGCCACGCGTCAAAAATCGACGCGTGGCTCCACTGGAATGCCGCGGATCCACAAGAATTGCCGCGGATACGCGGCAATTCCAGAGAGTTGGGTCTCTGGATTTCGTCAGGCGCTCCCTCTGGCTGCGAGAATTGTCATAGTATATCCCGTTTCTGGTATTTGCATCCGAATATTCGTCTGACAAGCGCAGGAGTCTAGGTTCAATGCATCTTCTAGAGAATCCTTTGCTTGGCCTCCAAGTAATGCGGGATTAATTACCCTTAATTGGGTCTAATTAAGCTCTTATTCTATCTCTGCCCTTGGACTTTGGATCTACCTGCAATAAAGACCAAAACACGATTTAGATCGACAATTTATTCATAAAGCGGTGAGAGAATGCGACATAATAATGCAGAATTGTAGACTAATCAATGCTATCAACAGAGCTCATGTCCTATTATCATGTTACATGTACCATGTACTGTTCTTGTTCCTGATACCCTGTGTATATTAAATATATTACATATAAAATGGGGTTGGGGGAGACTTGACGGTTGACTAGATCTTGTTGGGTAGATGTCTGGATCCATTGTTTGTCCCACTGCAGGGGACAGGGTAGTGCTGGCTACCGACCGTTATAGCTCATGAGCTCCCGTTTCCCGTTATGTTGTTAGCTCATAGAGCTCTCGTTTCCCGTTACTTGTTTCACCCTAGCGGGTTGTCCCTGGTCTCAGCATCCAGGGAGTCTTGGTAAGACCGTGATCCCGGGTATGCACGGGATACACCCACCCGATTAGAGTTCCTTGACCATTGGGTTTCCAATTAACATCATAAAATGGTGTCAACAATAGTGACAACAGGAACACTTGTTATTTGTCACTCTCTCGTTTGGATAATGGTACCCGTATGCTATGTCCGGATGGGTTCGACTGGAATGCGGGCTCCAGTATGAACTGCCAGTGGTATGGGACACTAGAAGAGACTGATTAAAATATCAGATAGTACCAATTGTTATTATTGTATAAGTAACATGACTTGATTGATATATGTATCCTATTGTTTAGTTAAACTTGTTACTATTCCTGATAATTTATCCACTATCATGTTACGCATGTGACTTGTCTACTTTATTCCACTTCCTGATACATGTTACACTTTCTGTAGTAGCATACTATTCATGTAAACATAGACTCTACCTTTCATGTATTTTCTGTGCCATATATATATTCTTCATGCACACACTATTCCTGGACACTCATGACACTATAGTAAGATTATTCATGTTTTCCATAGACACCGTCAGGTTATTATTTATATATGAATAACATGCTAGGTAATGATGATTTTATAGTACTGCTAAATAATACTATTATAACATACTAGGTATTGCTGGATATTATATATTATTGTGATTATACTACTGTACTATATATTACTACCTCCTTCATTTTATCACTCACTAGGTCACTCATTCATTTTATCGCTCACTAGGTCACTTTGATGACCCTGAGTTTGCGTACCCAGGTTGGAGATCCCAGCTATCATATTGTCAGATACGTCATTGGATTCACATAGGAGACTCATCATCAAGACTATTTATAGGTATCTTTGTGATTTTTTCTATTATCTTATTTAGTCTAATTTTCATATCTATTATGATCAGTAACCTCTTTCTGCAGGCATTCTTCTACTTATTTAATACTGGAACTCTTGATATATGGAGGCTATTTTCTGTACTAAGGCTTAGCGTACGTACGTGAGGGTATCTCTGCCCTGCGTATGTATGTCGCCATAACATCCCCATGCCTGCGGGATTGGGGCGTTACAGATTAGTATCAGAGCCAAGGTTCACACCTGGTATGGGTAACCGCCTGAGTCAATACTCGGGCTCATACATACAGTACAATCAGATTCAGATTAAAACTCATCTGTATCTGAATTGAGTATTCCAGCGGTGAGTACAAGAATACCATGTCATTGACAATTCATTCCTTGACTCTTTTCTATTCCTTAATTATAGTGGTTAACCAGAATAATCTGCTTTCCTTCTCGCTTTCTCTTCATCCTATTGCTCCCAAGCCTTTATCTTTGGTTCACGCCACCAATTCTTCACTCCGCTTTCACTATTGAGATCAGAGTGGCACAACGGAAGTGTCGTGGTCCCGTAACATTCAGGCTCCAGGACTGTAAATATTGTTCTCCCTCCTGAACTAAAATTTTTAGGACAAATTTTTTTGTAAGGTGGAGAGAAATGTAACCTCCTGGTCCCTGATATACGTATCATAGTATCATTACTCGATACGACGTACAAAATTGATTTGACCTTTCTGCTAGTTAGATTGAGCCGGTTTCAGTTTTAGATATCATTTTCTAATATTTTAGAATTTTCAAAATTTTTGGAATTTTTCTGGATTATTTTGAAAAATCTCTGTAGTCGGTGTCTACCGATACTGATAATCGGCTTTGTGATTTTTAATTTGCAAACGGAGTTGATTTTGAGAATCTGCTTTCACCATGTGTCTTAAAATCATATTAGCTACATTAGGATATTCTTGGAGATTTTCTGAATTTATCAAAAATCCGGTCAAATCGGTGTCGCCCAATACCAGCGAAATCTTTCAGGATTTTTAACTTGCAAACCAGACTGCATTTCTTCAAATCATTTTAATATTATATCTCAGGATAATATTATCTATTTTATGTACTTTTTGGGAACTGTTTGGAACTAGTCAATTTTTGACCCAATTAAATAATATTTTCTTTCTTTTTCTTTTAATTTTTCTCTTTTCTTTTCTTTTTCTTTCTCCTGTTCTCTGGATTCTTCTCCATGCCACTGACTTACCCTCCAGCGCCTTTCTCTTCTCCCTCTCTTTGTTTATCTGTTTTCTCTATCTCTTTCCCCCTCCATCTAACTTTAATGTCTCTCTCTAATTATTTTGTCTAATTAACCTCTCTCTAATCGTCTTTCTCTCTCTCTCTCTCTTTTCCCCCTCACTCTCTCTGTTTTCCCCATCCAAGAAGATAACCTCGCCAGCGATCTCTGCAGCCGGCAGGCCGGTGGTGGCGCCTCCACCAAGCCGAGCGCCACCCCCTCTTCTTCTTCTTCTTCTTCTTCTTCTTCTCTGCTTTTCTTTCTTCTTCTCCTTCTTCTTTTAATGCAAAACTCTCTCTCCCTCTTGTTGGCCCAAAAGGTTACACTCTCCATTTATTGAGTTTGATGATGACAAAACAAATTAGTGCTATTTGGTACTAATGAGTTTGTTTAAGATAAGTTTCAGGTTAGTACCATATTTGGAGGCCATTGCTTAGCTATTGCAACAACTTCTAGGTTTCATGAAGCAAAGAAGGCATATTGCATATCAAGGAAGGAACATAGAAGAAGGGGCTCTAGCAAGGCATAGCATGGCTCTAGACTTGAAGATTGCTCAACAAGATTTGTTTTTAGTTTTATAGGTTTAGAATTTTGTAAAGAATGATGGATAGGTTTGAAGCTCAACCACACACGTTTTTGCGCACATATTGTTTCTAAGATGATTTTCTATAAAATGTACAAAAATATTTTGATACAAAATCCTCTGCCTACAAATCAATTTTTATGTTTTATACTTAGTACTATTTAAAGATATTTTTCATAAAAATCAAAGTCTTTTCAAAATTGTGTTTTAAACTCAACTTTTGACCTGAGCCGGTCGACCGCACCAGTCGACCGTGCCTGTGTCAGTCTTGTCCGGTCGACCGGACAAGTCGACCGTGGTTCTGGCAGATGCACGTATCAGTGTGCATGTTTGCTGATCGACGGGCGGTCGACCTGACTGTAGTAGCTTTGTTCTCGGGTTTGTGGGTCGACCGGGCGGTCGACCGTTTGCCTGTAACGGCTCTATTTTTGAATAGGCGTCGGCGACCGACGGTCGACCGGACTAGCCGTTGAACAGTAAACGGCTATTTTCTGGGCTGTTTTAAATTTTGTCTTTTTGTGTTTAAAATTAGTTTAAGGGATATATTTCAAACTAATACTCTCGATTAAGCCTAATTATGTTTTATCCCTAAACCCTAGCCTTCTCCTAAATAGGGGTGTTTAGGGAGAGATTGTTCACAACAATTAATTACAAGAGAAAAAATTCCAAAAGTTTTCAAGTTTAAGGCTTTCAAAAGATCTTGGTTTTTGTGCTGAAATTCTCTCATTTTCTGAAGTGTTTTTCAAAAGAATTCTCTGATTTCATTTTCTTTTCTCCTTGCACACAAGAGCTTCATTCCTACTCATTGTTCTCTAAGGACCTTTGTAAGGGAAGAGACATTTGAAAGAGAGAGTTTGTGGTCTTTTGACTACTCAGAAATTGCTTGTAATGAGATTGTGGAGTTGGGTTACTCCGGTGTAATTGTGATTTCTTTGTGATAGTGGAAGTATCTAGAATCCTTCTGGGGAAGGCAGGGAGTAGAGCTGGGTGCTCGAACCTCGATAACATATCCTTGTGTTTGCGTTTGGTTTACATTCTTGCACTCCTTACTTTACTTTACTTGCACTTATTACTTGCTATCATCATCATCATGCTATATTTACTTGCTTTCATTCATCTTGTGAATCTTGTTGGTGGTGATGTTACATCTTAATTTTTAATTGTCCATTGATTAGCATTATCACCTATTCACCCCCCTCTAGGTGATTTTCAATTGTAGCGGACTCTAGGTTGGCTCATGCATAGAGAGATCTCTTAGGTTTTGAATAACATGCATAGAGAGATTCCTTAAAATTGCTAATCAATATTTACATTCATACATCATACACTAGTAAACATGGCCGATAACATTAAAAACCTCCTAAATTTGATGGACTTAATTTCCTATTGGAAGGTTAGGATGACTATATTTTTGTAATCTTTGGGTAGCTAGTGGCCAAGTCCTTGACCAAACCCTATGTAGCACCTGATAGTGATGAGAGCACTTGGACCGACTTCAACTTTAGAGAATATGAGGCTAACTCCAAGGCCCAAAACTCCCTATTAACCGCCTTGAATGAGGATGACCTTACACGGGTATTCATTGCCAATCTGCCTATGAGATTTGGCAACATTTATGGTCACACACGAAGGGACTTCACAAGTCAAGAGAGCTAAGATAGATCTCTTGAGGTCCCAATATGAGTCATTTAAAATGATTGATGATGAGTCTATTGATAGTATGATTACAAGATTTACTAAAATCACTAATGGTCTTTTTCCTTAGGTGATGACATCTCCAACGATCAAAAGGTGCGGAAAGTGATTCGGGCTCTTCCGTCTTCATGGGAGATAAAGGCCACCACCTTAAAAGAATTGAACAAGGACGAGATGGACCTCATTAGTCTCATTGGGAACCTAAAGACCCATGAGATGGAGAAGAGGCAAGAGAAGAGGCCACTACTTCAAAGAAGAAATCCATAGCCTTCAAGACTTCATCCACCAATGATGACGATGAAGAAGACGAAGAAGAAGATGAGGAGCTAACTCTACTTGGCGGAACGTCAAGAGGTTGTACCGGAAGAACAAGCTCAACTTTCGGAGAAAAATTTGAAGGCAAAGAGGAGAGAAGGATCATTTGCTACAATTGCCGCAAACCCGGACATATCATGGCGGGGTGCCGGAGTTCAAGAAGAAGATGACTTCCTCCTTCAAGCCAAAGAAGCCGGAGGAAAAGAAAGCATACAAGGCAACGTGGGATTCGGAAAGCGAGTCCGAAGAAGAGGTGGATACGGCAAACATGTGTTTCATGGCAAACACTCAAAGGTAACCTCTCAATCTCTTGATGATGAAGATGATGAATTAAGTAAGGAAGTTCTTCTACATGCTTTTGTTGAACTTTCTGAAACTTATGATAAGAAGAAACTTGAATGCTTAAAATTGCAAAAGGAAGTGCTTTTCTCAAAAATCAACTTGCTATGGTTCTAAAGAAAAATGATGATATTTCTTCTAATCTTATTCTATTCAAAATGAGTTTAATGCCTACAAGGTTTCTTGTAAGGGAAAATCTCCTATTGTGATGAAAAGAAATTTCCTCTTTAAAAACTAAAATGGTTGATTTTGAAAAAGTTTTGAAAGATTGTGCTTTTAACACTAAGAAACTTGAAGAAAAGTTTCCAAAAAGCACACCTCTCATGCTAAAAATCACTTGCTCACATTACACATGCTAAATCTTTCATGCTCACAACTCTCATGCTCACAAATCACACACTCATTATGCTTTCAAATATGGTAGAGTATATAGATGCGCATATTGTGGTAAGAATGGACATTGGCTAAATTTTGTTATGACCAAGTAATAGGACCAATAATCTTGTTTGGGTTAATGAAACTAACTCTTTAGGACCCAAGAAAATGTGGGTACCAAAATCAAGACCTAAATTATTTGATGTAGGTACACACCAAGGCTCCAAGACGTAGGGAGCGGTGGTACCTTGATAGTGGTTGTTCAAGACACATGACGTGGGATATCAACAACTTCACAACCCTATCAAGGTACATGGAAGGTGGCTCCGTCACCTTCGGGGATGACTCCAAAGGAACTATCATCGGTATAGGTAACATTCAAATTGGTGCATCTCCTATTATAGAAAATGTTGTTTTGTTGATGGTTTAAAACATAATTTGCTTAGCATTAGTCAACTTTGTGACCGTGGACTTAAAGTTGTTTTTGATGATACTTCTTGCAAGATTTTGATGTTAAATCCGATGATTGTATTTTTACCGGTTTCGTGACAATAATGTTTATATCATTGACATGCTTAATTTAGATTGTTCTACTAAATGCTTGAATGCTTTGATGAAAATTCTTGGCTTTGGCATAGAAGATTAGGACATGCATCTTTTGACCATCTTGCTGTAGAATTAATTCTAAGGATTTAGTAAAGGGTATACCTTGCTTGAAGTTTGAGAAAGACCGCATTTGTGGTGCGTGCCAACTTGGAAACAAACCAAGTCTTCCTTCAAACCATTAAGGATATCATGACTACTAGGCTTAGAACTAATTCATATGGATCTTTTTGGACCAACACAAACTAAAAGTTTAAATGGTAGTAGATTTGCATTTGTTTTAGTTGATGATTTTCCCGTTTCACTTGGGTTTTCTTCTTGCAAAATAAAGATCAAACTTTTTCTCATTTCAAAATTTTTCGAAAAAGGGTTGAAAAAGAAAAAGGCTTTTCGATTTGAGAATAAGGAGTGATAGAGGCGGTGAGTGTTAACCAACTCTTCATGACTTATTGTGATGAAAAGGGAATCAAGCATGAAATGTCTTGTCCTAGGACTCCACAACAAAATGGAGTAGTAAAAGGAAAAAATAGAACACTTCAAGAGATGGCTTAGGACAATGATAAGTGAATATGACCTCCCTCAATATATGGGCCGAGGCCGTAAAACACGCATGCTAATATTTCAAATCGTATTTATGTGTGTAAGAATTCTTCCAAAACATCTTTTGAAATGTATCATTCTAGAAAACCTAATGTTGCATATTTAAAGTTTTGGATGCAAGTGTTTTGTTTTAAATACTAAGGAGAATTTGGGTAAATTTGATGCCAAGGCTTATGAAGCTATCTTTGTGGATATTCTTCTACTAGCAAAGCATATAGAGTATTTAATAGATCTTTCACATACTATTGAAGAAATCATGCATGTTAAATTTGAAGAATCTAATGTGATTGTTAGAATGTTGTAGAGATTGACCATTAGGTGAAAACATGGAGAAACTATCCTTGAAGGACTCACCCGCTCAAGAAGAAAGCAAGAATCATTTGGTGATGTTCAAGAGGATAAAGAGGAAAGCTCTCACGCTTCCTAAAGCTGGAGATACGCTACAAATCATCCTAAGGAGCTCATCTTGGGTGATGCATCTAAAGGAGTCACAACGCGCTCCAAACTCCAGACCTATGTGGTAACTTTGCTTTCATTTCTCATTTTGAACCCAAAGGCATTCTCGAAGCCGAGACGGACCATATTGGTGCTTGCCATGCAATAGGAACTCAATCAATTTGAGCGCAACCAAGTTTGGCACTTGTTCCTAAGCCCCACGATAGACCATAATTGGTACTAAGTGGATCTTTAGAAAACAAGATGGATGAGTCCGGAAATGTCATTAGGAATAAAGCTAGGTTAGTGGCCCAAGGTTACACTCAAGTTGAGGGAATTGACTTTGAGGAGACCTTTGCACCCGTAGCACGGCTTGAAGCCATACGGATGACACTAGCTTTTGCATCTTTCAAAAATTTTAAACTTTTTCAAATGGATGTGAAAAGTGCATTTTGAATGGTTTTATTAATGAAGAAGTTTATATTTCTCAACCTCCCGGTTTTGTTGATCATGTTCATCCCGATTTTGTTTTTAAATTGATAAAGCTTATATGGATTGAAACAAGCTTCTAGAGCTTGGTATGAAAGGCTTTCTAGTTTTCTAATTTCAAATGATTTTGTTAAAGGCAAAGTAGACACAACTCTATTTACTAAGCATGTTGATAATGATATATTAATTGTGCAAATTTATGTAGATGATATAATTTTGGTTCTACTAATGAGCTTTATGCAAGGATTTGAAAAGGTCATGCAACTTGAATTTGAAATGTCTCAATGGGTGATGCTCAATTTCTTCCTTGGACTCCAAATCAAGCAATTGCAAAACGGGACGTTCATAAGTCAAGCCAAGTACGCAAAGGAACTCGTAAAGAAGTTTGGACTGAAGGCTCAAAGACTTGCAACACTCCCATGGCAACTACAACCAAGCTGATAAAGATAACCAAGGTAAAGATGGTGATATTAAATATATAGAAGCATGATAGGAAGTCTTTATATTAACGGCAAGTAGGCCGGATATCATGTTTAGTGTGTGTCTTTGTGCTAGATTTCAATCGTGTCCAGTCCCATTCTTATTGCGGTTAAAACACATTATTCGTTATATTAAGGGCACTATGGGATGGGTCTATGGTATCCGAAAACCGGAGATTTCTCAATGACGAGAGTTATTCGGATGCCGACTATGCGGGTTGTAGAGATGATAGAGAGTACTAGTGGGACATGTCAATTTCTTGGTAATTGTCTTGTTTCATGGTCCTCTAGGAAACAAAATTCCGTTGCACTCTCAACCGCCGAGGCGGAGTATGTTGCCGCGGGCCTGTTGTGCACAAGTCCTTTGGATGAAACATATCTCCTTGATTTTGATTTGCATTTGATCATATAAAAATATTTGTGATAATACTAGTACTATACACATGACTAAGAATGCAAATCAACATAGTAAGACCAAGCACATTGAGATTAGATATCACTTTCTTAGAGATCATTTGAGAAAGGAGATATAGATATTGATTATGTTTCTACGGATTTGCAAACTAGCCGATATTTTCACTAAACCTCTTGATTTTGCTAGATTTCGTTTAT
>JAVJIF010001876.1:0-169736 GCA_038442645.1 Agave tequilana
TTAGTGGGCTAATGACCTTGGATGTTGGGCTTCCATGTGGCAACTTGAGAGAGGCCTTTGGCCTTGTGGCATCATATGGATGCACCACATAAGATTGCATTTCCAAGAGGTTGACCAAGCTTGCCTCTTCATCTCCCTCACTCAAAATTCTCTGCAAAAATTTTCTCCCCATTCCCTGAAAATTTTCTTGCAATTGTGAAGAAATTGAAGCCTAAAATCCCCCATTGCATCTCATCCATGGAATCTAGGTTTGAAACTAGGGTACCCTCTTCTTGCCCGAATTCCCACTCCTCTAGACTCTGAAGCAGAAATCCTCGAGAAGGAAGGCAGTGACGCAGGCGCACAGCAAGCAAGCCGCAGCAGAGAGCGAGGCTCTGTTGCTTTGCCGCGGAGCCGCGGCAAATAGGAGTTTCCGCGGCAACCTGGGGGAGAGGAGGCTCGATCTTTGGGGAGGAGGTTTCTGGTGAGCTGGGGGTGAGATTTCCCACTGCCAAACAGTATTATTCTGAGGCTTAACCCTCTGTTTCAGAACATTGAAGCAAAGTGAGTAAACCTAACCTTTTGGGATTATGTTATCCTATTAATGTTTGAAAAATCAGGACTTTATTGTGTAGGTGACCCCAAGAGTAGTATTGCTGTTTTTTTTTGTGGTATCTTTACATTTGATGAAAATCGATGAGTATTACTAAGTTATTGTGCCCTATATCATATAGTGAGGTGATAAATGTATGGTATGCATGTTCTAGCTCCCTAATTTGACTTAGATAGGTAAATTTGGATCTCAAATTCGCTGTTTTGGTAATTAGCTTTAATTTAATGTTAATGCTAAGAGGGTATTATATGCTATACATTACATCGTTGTGATATGCTTGTGTAGAACTCTTGTACTAGTATATTATGTATGCCTATTGAGCCAAATTAGTGTGTTATTTCGTTAGCTCTCTCGGTTTTATCATGATAATCGATTCTAAATGGATAGGACATAAACTTGAAGCTTGCTTTATGTTCACAAGAGCACATGGGAATAATCTCTCTTTATGTCATACCTTATGTGATGTACTAGTAAGTACATGTGGATGATGTTTAGGTGCATGCGGGGTTGGATTTGGCGCATTATGACGTCACTATTATGTGAAAAATCCAAGTACATGTTTCTTTGTTACGATACAAAATTTTGGGCATGACATGTAAGTAGTTCATATTGCTTAGTATGCATACCATAACTGTTACTTGTATGATGCATTTACACATATGAGGAGGAAGGGGCCGTGCGGGAGCCGGTAGGAGGGGGGAGACGGGGATTTGACACACGTATACATATATACATATATAAGGGAAGGGGCCGTGCGGGAGCCGTAGGGAGGGGGAAGACGGGGACACCTATATGTTTATATGAATTATATATATATATATTATATATGGAGGAAGGGGCCGTGCGGGAGCCGGTAGGAGTGGAAGACGGGGAAATTTCATTTTGATTGAATGATATCTGTAAATGACTGTCAAGTTGCTTTCATGGTTATTAATGCTTGTGTTAAACTAGAAAGTCATATTTTTTTTTATGTAACGAGCCGAGTTGATGTGAGTGGGCTCATCCACGAGAACTTCTTACATATTCATAAAATTACATCTCTTGTGTCATGATAACGGCTAAATGCAACCTTTGATAGTGTGCCACGTAGACCACATATGTATGGAACTTGGAACAAAAGGTAGCTTGAACAAATTGTTGTTTTTGAGACTCATCGTAATTTACCTCTCCAAACTGCTTATTTTATGAAATCATTATATCAATTCCCTATGTTATGGTTTACTCATTGAGCTGTCGAGCTCATTGTATTTTCTTTACATCTTTTCAGGTTTGGATAAAGGTAAAGGACCCCTCTAATGGGAAGGTTAATTATGGAAGGCATCATGTATTGTAGTATCGTTTTGGTTTTGTGATATGATCTTGCTTGTGTAGGTATAAACCTATGGAAGTCTTTGTTGAGAAACATGTTAAGTTGTACTTGAAGTACATTTGTCCTCATAGTATTTGAGACCTTGATTTTGTATGTAATATTATGTTCAGTTGATGTGAATCCTTTGGATATGTATGCTTGAAAATTTTGGAACGTGACAATATATAGGAATGCTAAATTTTGGATGTACTCTGAAAGGTTGATACAAGACTATGTTTGCAATGGAAAGAAACAAGTCATGATTCATATTTGTGGTAAAGAGTTGGTATATGTGATTGATAAGTAGGCCGTAGGTGCCGAAATTATTGATGATGTAAGTAGGCCTTCGAGCCGAAATCTTGATTATTGTAAGTGAGAAATAAAGGAATATCAAGGATGATGCTGCCAAATTTTTTTTTTTCTCAACCTATGGTTAACGGAGATGAATGTTGTTGTAGCCTAATCTTGTTTATTAGAAACTGGGCCGTCACAGATTGGGCACGGGAAGGTGGACTGTCCAAAGTTCAAGGGAAAGAAGAAAGAATCAAAGTCTGAAGCAAATCTCGCAAAAGTGGTAAAAACTGCAAGCAGAAATCACAGGCAGATGGATCAGATTCAGATTCTTCAGTGTTCTCTTTTTCAGTTACTACTCCGTCATAGGCCTACTCGGGTGAAATGAGTGGATCTTGGACACTGGTGCAACATATCATGTATGTCCTAATCGAGACTGGTTTACCAGTTTTGAGAAGTTGGTGGGGTGTTCAGTCGTCATGGGCGATGATCATCCGTGCATCATGGAGGGTGTTGGCACTATTCCAATCAGGATGTTTGATGGGATGGTGAGGGAGCTGAAAGAAGTGAGATATGTACCTCAACTGAAGAGGAACTTGATCTCTGTAGGAGCTTTGGAATCATTGGGCCTTGGAGTGTCTATTAAGAAGGGAGTTCTTAAAATGACAAAGGGTTCGATGGTGGTGTTGAAGGCCGATCGCCGGAACAACTTGTACTACTTGAAGAGTAGTACAGTGACAGGGCAGGTGGCAGCTTCTACCAGTCAGAAGGAAGATTCAACCCGGCTATGGCACATGAGGCTGGGACATGCAGGGGAGAAATATTGCAAGCTCTTGTGAGGAAAGGGTTGCTGAAGGGTGCTGAGACCTGCAAGTTAGATCTATGTGAACATTGCATCATTGGCAAGAAGACCAAGGTGAAGTTTGGCACAGCTTCACACTGCACAGAGGGTATTCTTGACTATGTTCACACTGATGTATGGGGACCTACCAAGACTGCATCGATTGGAGGTAACCACTATTTTGTGTCGTTCATCGATGATTATTCTAGGCGCTATTGGGTGTACACTATGCGACACAAAGATGAAGTCCTAGAATTGTTCGTGAAGTGGAAGGCTAATCTGGAGAGAAGCACGGGAAGGAAGGTCAATGTCCTCCGTTCTGACAATGGAGGAGAGTACAAATCAGATCCTTTCCTACAGCTATGTCTTGATGAGGGCACAGAGAGACACTTCACGGTACGAGAGACTCCGCAACAAAATGAGGTGGCTGAAAGGATGAACCGAACTTTGCTAGAGAAGGTTCGGTGTATGTTATCCAATGCAGGACTGCCAAAGAAGTTTTGGGCTGAAGTTTTGACGTATGCATGCCATCTTGTTAACAAGCCCTAAGAGATAGCTCTTAACTTAGCTATGAAAAGTTTCAAGCGAAGTTTAGAAATAAGCTCACAACGGAGCTACTCCTACCTTGCTGCGAAGCTAGAACTGAGCTTGCGGCGAAGCTAGGTATTAGTCTCTTGGGCTTTCTTCAGAAGGCAAGGCTCGGTTCGCTGTCTGCTTCACTGGATCAGTGGAGTCCAAGTCACTGGTTTGTCCATCAGGGATGGACAGGTGTTCAACCTGTTTTCGACTTGTCTTTTAGAAGTGTCAACAAGTTAGACATCCTTCGGACCGGTTGCGGAGCTGCCTTGGAGTCTGTCTTTTCGGAGTGTCAACAAGATGTTCATTGCTTCTGGAAAATTTTTGCCTCTCTCCCCATCAAAGCGTTAGCGGCCAATTATGCAAATGAAGAGGCAGAGAGTGCCAGATAACGAGCTGTGATTTTGTCCTTTGGATTGCTGGAATGACCTAAATTATTGGACTAAGGAACAATCCATTTTGCTAATTAACAAACGACAAAGATATAATAGTCCCTATCAATTAGCCCCTAATTAACCGTAATTAGACTGACCATGAAACGTATAAAGGTGGAATTTTTCCTCTTCCCTTTCTGTTGGACAAGATCAATTGACTGCCACTGTTCTTCATATAAGAAAGAAAATCCACTGGTTTTTTCTGTCCAAAAGTCAATGGGTTCACATGAAATAATTAAGCTTTAAAATTGAGGAATATATTCATGAAATGCTGTTCTCAGTGAACTAGTCTTATCGCGACAAGCATAGGTCATATATATGGCGCGTGAGAGCTCTAGTTATGTTGTTCATGAATCTATCGTATCACGAGAAAGAATCCGACATAGAGATAGAGCACAATGAGCAGATCAATACATTAACGAACATGTATCTGTATCTGTTTCAGTCTCAGCCACCATCAAAGAGTTCACTTCGAATTCCTGGAAGTAACATCAAAGCCTATAGGCTGCCGAAATAAACCTGCCCTTCACCAAACAATCTTAATCAGCAGCTAAATTATTGAGGCAAACTTCTCTATTTGGTAATCCAAAACAGAAACCTTATATATCATCAGAATACACAACAAAAGTCTATCTTATCAATTCCTAAATCTGATAGAAGTAGTATATGCAGAATTAATCCATATCTGTCGTTAATTTTTGCATAAAACAATAAATCTCTACTTCATCTTTCTTGACTTTCCTGCCACATTTACGGCAAAGTAAGATACAGATACAGCGTAATTATTCGTTCATCTACCCAAGTACCGTTGTTTATCATCGTTATGTACCAAATAGGAACACGTAACAAAATGATCAAATGGATGGTTTGGGACACGACCTTAAAAGACATTCATCCCTAAACTGTCATGTTAATAGAAATGTTCTCCAAGTGTTGTTTCAGGCCAAATGATGTACCAATACTGTATAATTTCTTATTAAAAGGACTAACTGACCTGCATAAAAGTTTTAGTACAATAAACACAAAACCAAGAAGCTAATTGGGTAAACCTGACATGAGCACTCACTTAGTTGGCAGAAATTCCCCAGCTTTCATGAAAGTGCAAGTTCCTCTCAGGGCTCCAAGGCTCCAATTATCGCAGCTTCATCCATGTTCTTATCTGGAACTACTGTTCGAGACACGTTGTAAGCTGACAAGTAAATAAATAAAGAATACGTAGCATACGTGTGTATTTCTCGTTCAATTCCACTATATACATGTTGCGCGCAGGGACAACCTCTCTGAGGAATCCACCAACCAGGCGGAGACTGATGCAGCCGGAGACGTACCCAACATGACAAGAACAGAGAACAATAGAGAAAAGCAATCAACACAGTATTTAACGAGGTTCGGCAACGTGACTACGTCCTCGGGATAAGGGGGAGAGAGATTCTATTCATTCAACAATCAATTACAACTTATTCTTCTTCAAGGAATTTCCAGGAAGATTTTCAAAGGGATTTTCAGGGATACAATACATGAGGGCTCTAGTCCTTATTTATAGCCAAAGAGTCCTAGGGATTTAGGAAATCCCAATTGGATTTGATCCCAACTCAGAAAAGTAATCCAAATCTTAAAAGGAGAAGCAATTTGCCTATTAAGAAACTCCAATTGGATCCGACTCCTTTTCAGAAACGAAAAACGAATCTAAGTTGGATTCCCCAAACTTCATCAAGATTTCATCTCCTCTCTCTCCCTACAATACATACACTCTTCACTGAGCTTAGATTTTGATCATAGCTAATCTAATCCAATCATAGATGCTTGTTTTCAATGTATTTACCACTCACCATGAACATGGCTCCATTTTTCTCCTAGATATGCGTAGAGGAGCTCAAGCAATTTGCTGACCCCATACAGTCTCTCTCTCTTTTCCTGGCCAATTGAACCACATGGTGGTGCACCAGATGCTTTCTAGCTCATCATGCACCTTTCTTTCAAATTTCAGTGGCATCCGAGGTCAGCAACGCGAGTCTGCAGCGACTGCAGAACCCAATGGGAGCATGGTAGAGCTGTGTACAGATGTAATAATGAAGCTTCTTTCTTTCAGAATCATGCACCTATGTACCTACCTTGAGTGACGTTGCAGCAATTTGCTTTCACAAGCACCAATGCCTGCCATAGAAATCTCCTCCATGTGTGGCATGTATGAATTTTTTTTTTTTTTTTTTTGTTTAAGGAAAGTGTGGAGCCTTGAGCACATTTTATTAAAAGAATAAATAATGAAAGAAGACGCGGGGGGGGGGGGGGGGGGGGGGGGGGGGGGGGGGGGTCACAAGGCAGCCAATAAACAACAAAACAAGTTAAGGATACCAAAAAAACAACACATTAAGGTGATTTGCGATACTTGTGAAGAGGGAAGTGAGCTTGCCAAAGAGACACCAAAAATGAAATCTGATCACCAAGCTCCAATGCAAAAGAAGATTTAGCTTAAAAAACTCGTTGATTCCGCTTTTGCCAAACAACTCAAGTGATTGCAGTAAGAACACAATCTCACAAGTTAGCTTCGATAGGTAGAATATGGGAAACTCTCCAATCACCCCAAGAGTAGTAGTGGAAGATGACCAAGAGGATATTGCAAGATGATTTCTCTCAAGTGCTTAAAGTTCCAAGGTGAAGGAGTAATGAGGAAAAAAGATGAGTGGTGGTTTTCGGATTTATCCCGTAAAGCAAGCACAATGATGAAGAATGAACACCCCTCTTCTCAAGAATATCCGCCGTAAGAAGATGTTCGTGGTATGAGAGCCACATATGCACCTTGATTTTTAGAGGAGTTTGAGTAGTCCAAATCCATCTACATTAATTATTCTTTTCTCGGTAACCGGTAAGATATCTATAAGAGAGTTGATGGTGAAAATCACTTCGATGTAACTTCATACCTCACACGATGTAATTATAGCTCATGATGTATTAGATGGATATGATTGAAGGAGGTTGAGGAGAAAGTTGAGATCATTGTGAATATTAGCTCTCATAAATTGATGTGGTCATCTCTTAAAATTGGGGCCCCAAATTTGACTACTGTCAAGAAGGCAAGTTTGAGAGTAGACCATTGAAGAAAGATCCTTTGAAAGCATGAATAAATATGGATAGGTGGAGGCAAGAGTATCATAACTCACCCAATGATCAAGCAAAATCTTGTTGTACATTCACCCCCACTACAATTATAATGTCAGAAGCAAAAGCCTTAGTTGCCTTTAGAACACTTCTCCAAAAAGATACACATACATAGGGAGAGAGGATTGAACATCATGAGCTTTCCGCCTTCTATAATAACTGTGAGCAACGAGGGCCACCCACGAAGCACATGCATCATGAAAAAATTTCCAAATCCACTTGGGTAGGAGGGCGAGATTGAAAATCTGAAGGTTGCATACACCCAAGCCAACTTGATTCTTATGAGTACAAACAAGTTGCCAATTGATCAAGCATAGTTCTCCATGTATGTTCCTTGTGTCTTTCTAAAAGAAAGTCTTACGAATTCGGTCGATTGCTTGAATAATCCACTCCGAAAAGTAGTAGAAGAACATGAAGTATAGCGGCATGGAAGACAAGACATAGTTCACAAGGATAAGCCTACCTTCATCGAGAAAGAGCATTATCTTTCTAAGTAGCAAGTTTCTTCTCGACCCTCCTAATAAGTTGTTGTCTATCTTCTTTACCGAGGAATGTCGTTTTGATCGGTAGCCCAAGGTATATGAAAGGAAGAAATCGAGATTGCAGTTAGAATGAAGGCAGATTTTGTGCGTCTCTCTCCATATCTACTCAAGTTACAGACAAAAAGAATTTGTGAAAGTTGATTTTAAGATCCACCATCATTTCAAATTCATAAAGAAGTAGCTTGAGGAAAATAAGAGATCTTGAATGTCACGGCACAATGGATGTAGTTATTTGACCTCCCATTAACAAGAATAGAAGAAGTCTCGGAGGTCAAACAAGCCTTAATCCAACCAATCCAACAATAATCAAACCCTCTAGCCAAGAGTAACTCAAAGAGAAAGCCTCAATTAACGTAATCATATGCTTTTTCAAAATTAAGCTTAAGGAACTCCGCCTCAACATTAGAGTTATGTGTAGCCGCAAGAATCTCATGTTACAAGCCACACTATCAAGAATGTACATATTCTTCGTAAAGGCGGATTGAACTTGATCGACAAGGAGGTGAATGTGAGGACGATGTTTATTGGTAAGAACTTTGGTGATGATCTTGATGACGGCATTAAGTAGGCTAATAGGCCAAAATTCATTGGCCATAGAAGTACCTTTCTTTTTTGGGATGAGGAAAATCAAATCATAATTGAGACACTGAAGATTGACAACACTATTATAGAGTTGGCTGAATAATGAAAGAATATCCGTCTTGACAAGATCCCAAATTTTAAAAGAAGATTATCGGGAATCCGTTCGGACCCGGAGATTTTATTTTTTACACCATGTCCAAATACAATAACTCAGATCTCCTCCTCTTTAAAAGATTGCTCAATGTCCCTCGAAGACGACTCGCAATTAAGATAAAGAATATATATGATTTGTGAAGTGAGATTTGTGAAACCAGTATGAAAAACAAACAAACTCACTTCATCATCAATTATGAAAATCAATCCGTATAACAATTTTTTTCCCCAACTCATCCCTCCTCCAAAAACATAGATAAATTTAGAAGGAAAAATAAATAAAGAAAAATACTGCTAACATCTAAAGTTTGTCATCATCATCATCGTCGTCGTCGTAGTAGTAGTAATCATCCATTATTTCAACCACTGCTCCTCCTTCATTCGATTCGAATCAGAAATCCTTGAGCAGCTTCTTGAATTGCTCGAGTGTTACGAAAAGAACGATGGTGAATGGCCCCTACCTCGACACCGTGGGGATGAATCCCTTGTACAGTGCCATCACTCCCTCGGCCTCACCGTCTTCACCGCGCAGCCCAACGCCCCATCGCATGGTGCCTTCATCCCATCCCCAACCTTCATGTTCATCACCCTCGTCTTCACCACGCCACCGGGTTCCACGCCACCGTCGCCACGATCCCTACCGCAAAACTGCCCGTCGCTTGGGGCCCGAGCCCCTCGGCCATGGCCCTGCTGCTGAGGATCCCCTCCTTCGCCTGGTCGTACGTCGCCAGCTGGCTCGCCGTCACGATCATCGCCCTGTTCACCGTCAGCGACGACCCCCTCCAAAGGCTCCCCAGACCCTCGCTTTTCGTCATCCTTCCAATTGCATCGACCACGCTCTTGTAGTTTCTGCGCTCGGAGAGGGGAGGCGGCCATCGACCTGTATCCGGACCATTACAACATCAACCGGGTCGCCGACCGTCGCGCCGATCCCGCCGGCGATGAGGCCGGAGGCGATCTTGCGGTGGAGGGGGGGGGGGGGGGGGGGGCCCACTGTCTCCGGACCAACCGGTCTTCAACATGTCGTAAAGGCCCATACGGGTGGTGGGTAGAGGGTCTGGCGGAGGACGGTGGCGGAGACACCGGAGAAGAGGGCGACGGGGCCCGAGCGAAGGATCTGGACCCCGATCGCGATGGGCCCGGGCCGAGGAGGGGCCTGTACTGTTACGGAGAGGTGAGGAATGGTGACGGAAGCGACGGCGGAGGGCGGAGATTAGAGATCTGAAAAGCAGAGGCCGCAGCGAGGGTTTAACCCTGCAGCTGCGTCCGGACCTTAATGAGATCCAGCGGGTGGGTGGAGCACCCAGCTGCCCTCAACAATTCCTTTCACACCCATTTTCTCGTTATGAGGAAGAAAAGAAAGTAATTTGTTTATGGATTTCATAGTTAACTTTTTGAGGAGGAGCTGAAAAAAACACTGAACTGAAACAAAATCTTACCAGTTGGAACTAGGGTAAGGGTGAAACTCAGAAAGTGAGAAAGCGAGGACTTGAGAACTGGTGTGTAAGTTTTTCCGTGTTTAAATGTTACGGAGAAGTGTGGCTTGAAAATGTTATGTCTTTTTCGGTGTTTAAATGGTAACGTGAAAGTGGAAGTGGAATAGTTGACTACAAAGTTGGCCGTACAATAATATTAAAAAAAAATTAATTAAGAAAAATAAAAAATGGACTGTAATTAGATTGCAAGTGAGATTTACATGATTATAAAATTAACTGTTTTGAACTATAATTTATAACAAATGAGATTTACATGATTACAAATTAACTGTAGCACCCCGGAAGTGAGGAAATGATTATGTAAAAGATAAAAGAAAAAAGTTTTCTCATTTTTCTTTTCCGATGTTTGAATAGATAGGGAAGTGAGAAATGACACTTCCTCATTTCTTTACTTCCGCCCACTTTCTTGAATCCAAACAGCCCCTCACTGGAGACCAAGAGACGGGAATGACGAGAGAAGGCTAATATTGAAGAGGAGTGTCAGACGCTGGGCCTCTACGACATGTAATGGCTGCTTCAATTTTGTTTGAGGTTGAAGAAGATGAGATGAAGGAAGAGAGAAGGGTTGGGTACTTATGGAAGGGTCGAGGGAAGAAGAGAGAAGAAAAAGAGGGAGAGCGTGGAGGAAGAGAAGGAAATTGGAGATATTAACAGACAGGTATACAGCGTTCTAGGGTTTTTCTAGAATCTAGATTACTAATTTAATTGACAAATAATCCATCCAAATGTTTTGTTTACCCAAGACTTTGCCTATAATTTCCCAGATATTTGAGTTCAGTTTTTCCTTTCCATTTGGAGAGGAGGAGATTAACCAGATCACTCCATTGGCAAATAAGCAAGGAGATTTTCAAATAAAAAAATACTTCTCCCATAAAAATCAAATAGAAAATACAAGAGGATGATTTTGCAAAGTTCTTAATGAAAAATTCCTCGTTACGATGCACAGAGACTAACGACAAGTTATGAAATTGTTGTGATATAGGGTCTGTTTGGTTGTCGTCACTGGCTATAATTCGTAGTTGTAATTGATAAAGTCTTTTACAATTGTAATGAGTTACATGTATGTAAATTTTACGGTGTTTGGTTGGTAATATAAAATTGTAAAGTGGGAAAGTGTATTGTACTTTACGGTGTTTGTTTGTCGTAATGTATAAGTCGTAAGTGAAAAAGTTGACCACAAAATTAACTATTTGGTGATTTTAAAAGTTTTAATACTGCAAATAAATATTAAAAAAGTTAAATATTAAAAAATTTTAATATTAATATAAAAAAAATATTACAAATTTGTATGATCACAAAATTAACTGTAACTGGACTGTAAGTGAGTGGTAACTGGGTTACAAATCAGTGTTAGTTGAGTTACGTAAGTTTTTTACGAATTACGGTCCAAACAAACGCCGTAATTATAACTGGGTAATAAATCATTTACGAATTAAGGGGTTTTACGCGAAACAAACGGCCCCATACACAAAAAAATGGAAACAAACCTTGTTTGACTACAAATAAGTGTAGATGTACGCGCTTTTTAGACAGAGAGAGAAGGAAATGTAATGGTGGTCAAATCAAATTTTGTCAGTTCAACTAAAATTAGTTAAGAGTTGCCAGTGAAATCGGACACATTGATAAAAAATAGAGAGGAATGTGGAGACTCTTGGTTCAAGTTTGCTTATAATCATAATGTTAAAATAAAATTAGCTTGGATAAAGAATTTTGAGTCAAAAAATACATTAGCAATAATAATAATAAAATATTTATCTTTTATTTTGGACCTTTAGTAAATTAATAATGTGAATAATATTTTTTTCAACAATACAACTTTGTTTATGAGAAACCAAAAAAGGAAATTTGACAAATAAGATTCCTTAAGTTTCAAACTCACATTTCTCTGATTTCTTGTGTTTAGATTAATTAAAAAATAGAGATTTCTCTAGTTTCATGACTCATCACACACTCTTCCCTTATAATAAAATTTTCATAAAACTTGTCAGATTTCCACCAAATTTCCAAGCCAGGGGGTTTGTTTCAGCTGATTTCTGAGCTATTGTGGTCGTGAAGACTAAGGGCCTGTTTGGTTGGTTGCAAAACTTTGCAAAATGCAAAAAGTTTTGCAACTTTACCATTTACACTTGTTTGTTTCCATTTGCAAAATGCAAAAACTTTTTCCACTTTACAGTTGCTACAGTTAAATTTGTGGTCATTTAATTCTCACTTTTACACTCATATTTTCTCACTTGCAGTTGCTACAGTTAAATTTGTGGTCATTTAATTCTCACTTTTACACTCATATTTTCTCACTTGCAGTTGGTACAGTTAATTTTGTGGTCATGTAACTCTCACTTGTAGTACACCAATTCAAAACAGTTACTTGATAATCAATATATAATTTAATATTTTTAAATTTAATATTTTAAATAGTGTTCAATTTCTTATTTAAGTATTTAATTATTTTATATTTTTAATCTTTAATTTTTTATTGTTTTTAATATTGTTTAATATTTAATATTTTACTATTATAATTTACTATTTTTATTTAATATTTTATTTAATATTTTATTATTTTATTAATACTTATTCCATTTTTTTTATTTTATTTAGAGTAAATATTTTATTAATATAACAATATTATACTATAATATAAAATTACTATATATTTAGTTATTTAATTTTTAATATAAAAATTACTTTATTAATATCATAATAATTTTTATTATTATATTAATATTTTATTATGTTAATATTGTAATAAAGTATTTAATTATTTTATATTTTTAAGCTTTAATTTTTTATTGTTTTTAATATTGTTTTAATATTTAATATTTTACTATTTTAATTTACTATTTTTATTTAATATTTTATTTAATATTTTATTATTTTATTAATACTTATTCCATTTTTTATTATTTTATTTAGAGTAAATATTTATTAATATAACAATATTATACTATAATATAAAATTACTATATATTTAGTTATTTAATTTTTAATATAAAAATTATTTTATTAATATCATAATAATTTTTATTATTAAATTAATATTTTATTATGTTAATATTGTAATAAAGTATTTAATTATTTTATATTTTTAATCTTTAATTTTTTATTGTTTTTTAATATTGTTTTAATATTTAATATTTTACTATTTTAATTTACTATTTTTATTTAATATTTTATTTAATATTTTTTTATTTTATTATACTTATTCCATTTTTTATTATTTTATTTAGAGTAAATATTTTATTAATATAACAATATTATACTATAATATAAAATTACTATATATTTAGTTATTTAATTTATATAAAATTACTTTATTAATATCATAATAATTTTTATTATTATATTAATATTTTATTATGTTAATATTGTAATAATAATTCAGTATAATAATACTTTAATGATAATTTATTATTAAATTATAATTATATTTTACTTTGTTATTTTTATATTTCTATAATATTACAATAATATTATAATAAAATTTATACTATAATAATTTTCAAGTATTTTTAATATTATTACTATATTTTTACTATATTTTATTTCTTTAACATTTTTTAATATTTATATTTTATTAGTATTCTTAAAATTTTATTAATGTTCTTTAGATTTTCTTAAGATTTTATATCATTTATTTAATTAATATTTTATTATATTATTATTATAAATAAAATATTAAGATTATTAATTTTTTATCTCAAATTTATTAATACAATTTAATTTGCAATATTAGAATTTAATTAATATATTTATATTATTTAAATCACTGCTACAGTAATTTTGTGGTCAACTTTTCCACTTTCACTTTTACATTACCAACCAAACACCGTAAAACACAAAATACTTTACCATTTACACTTTCACTTTACCAACCAAACACCGTAAAACACAATATACTTTTCCATTTACACATCACTTTATCAAACCAAACACCGTAAAACACAATATATTTTCACTGCTACAGTTCACTTTTTCCATTCTCATTTTACAACTTACGACTTGCGACGTTTTGCAACGAACCAAACAGGCCCTAAATCTATACATCTATGTTCACTACAGGTCATTGAAGTCTCATATGATCCCAGTAGGTACGTTTCTAATTCATATTCGTTATTTTGAGTCTGATAATTAGTTTCTAATATTTTATAGATTTACCTGTTATCTACAAACATGACATTGTCCGTATCTGCTTGCCTGTACTTCAATAAATTTGATATTGCTCGTAGAATCTTGCCGCATAATATATTATTCTTAATTGATTCTCGATTGAATTAGATTTGTCTGCGTATGTTTTTTGTTTATATTTATCTTTACATGATTATTTTTAAGTTGTCTTATCACAATCGTTTCATGTTTGTAAAGTGTGATAATGTATTTTGTTACTGATTTCCCACACACGTCACCGTTTCACATCACAAGAGATTTGAGACTCATATCATGCTTACATTAGGCTACAAACTATATTTTGAAAATAAAAAAAGATAAAATAAACAAACGTCTTATGACTTCCCATTTATGGGCTAACTCTTCATCAAAGCATATTTTTTTGCTTGTAATTTAGTTTCGAAATACTAGTTTGAAATCTGTATTTCTCTACTATGGATCTGTTTGTTTGTCGTAATTGGCCGTAATTCGTAAGTCGTAATTGGTAAAGTCTTTTACAGTTGTAAATGAATTACATGCATCTAAGTTTTACGGTGTTTGGTTGGTAATATAAAGTTGTAAGTGATAAAGTGTACTGTGCTTTACGGTGTTTGGTTGTCGTAATGTGTAAGTCGTAAGTGAAAATTTTGACTACAAAATTAACTATTTGGTGATTTAAAAAGTTTTAATATTGCAAATAAATACTAAAAATGCTAAATATTAAAAAATAATATTAACATAAAAAATAATACAAATTTGCATGACCACAAAATTAACTGTGACTGGGTTGTAAGTGAGTGGTAATTGGGTTAGAAGTGAGTGGTAGTTGAGTTGCGTAAGTCTTTTACGAATTACGGTCCAAACAAACGCCGTAGTTGTAACTGGGTTGTAAGTCATTTACAAATTACGGACTTTTACGACTTTTACGATGAAACAAACAACCCCTAGATGGGTCTGCTTGGTTGTCGTAATTGGCCGTAATTCGTAAATCGTAATTAATAAATTCTTATACAATTGTAAATGAGTTACATGCATGTAAGTTTTAAAGTGTCTGCCGATATATAAAGTTGTAAGTGAAAAGTGTATTGTGTTTTACGGTGTTTGGTGATAATATAAAGTTGTAAATGGAAAAGTGTATTGTGTTTTATGGTGTTTGGTTACCGTAATGTGTAAGTAGTAAGTAAAAAATTGACCACAAAATTAACTATTTAGTTATTTAAAAAATTCAAATATTGCAAATAAATACTAAAATACTAAATATTAAAAAATTAATATTAATATAAAAATAAGAGAAATTACATAACCACAAAATTAGTTGTAAATAAGTGATAATTGGGTTGCAAGTGTGTAGCAGTTGAGTTGTACAAGTCTTTTACGAATTAGGGTCCAAACAAACACCGTAGTTGTAACTGGGCTATAAGACATTTACGAACTACCGCTTTTCACGTTCTTTGATGCGCAACAAACGGCCGCTTTTCACGTTCTTTGATGCGCAACAAACGGCCTCTAGGGGCTGTTTGGTTGCAAGGAAGTGGGCGGAAGTAAGGAAATAGGGAAGTATAATTGCTCACTTCCCTATCTATCCCAAATACCGGAAAAGAAAAATAAGAAAACATCTTTTCTTTTTCCTTTTCTCTTTTACATAGCCATTTCCTCACTTCCAGAGTGCTACAGTTAATTTTGTGGTCATGTAAATCACATTTGTAATAAATTGTAGCACAAAACAGTTAATTTTTTTACCATGTAAATCTCACTTGCATTCTAATTACAGTCTATTTTTTATTTTTCTTAATTAATTTTTATTTTAATATTATTTTACGGTCAACTTTGTGGTCAACCTTTCCAGTTCCACTTTCACATTACCATTCAAACACCGAAAAAGACAAAATATTTTCCAAATCACACTTCTCAGCAACATCCAAACACCAGAAAACTTGCTAACCAATTTCCAAGTTCCAAAGGAATTATTACTGCTTCCTCAGTTCCTCACTTTCTCACTTCCACCCTTAACCAAACAGGGAATGATGAGATAACTTGGGTACTGATCCAAAAATAATTTTAAAACGATGAACCCCACCATCATAATTTCTAAAACATTATTTGCCCATTTGACCTATGCCCGTGCTTAACACATGTAAAAAGATCTAGTTTTCTACATAGTTCATGGACTTTGTTGTAAAATTTAACACCTCCCATTCCCACGCACCAAGCTCGGTCCTATGCGACGCGGTGGAGGATAGAAAATTGCATGATTAATTATCATTTATCGTATTCATGTGAAAAAATGCGAAATTCAATTGTGTGGCTCCGAAGCTCTCCCACGACAGCACGCGCCTTCCAGGTCCATCAACTATGCGCCCTCCTCTGAGCTCCAAGATTCAAATTATTCGTGGGACCCACGCCAAAATGCTGCCTCTCCGTGTGGCTCTGTTACAGCGGTCGACAATCGGTGGGACCACCAGACGAAAGCATCCGTGTCTTCGATTCCTCTCTCCGGAATGGCTCCCCGCACCAAACGGCCGAGCCCAAAATAATCCACAAACAATCCACAAATAATCAGGAGCCAGCTCAGCAATCTCGCATGAATCTGACAAGTTGTCATGTTTCTGGGTGGTTTCCGATCTCATATGTGGCGTGAATCTGACAAGTTGTCATGTTTCTGCGCGACATGAGCGAGAGGTCGCATCAGATTTTGCTTGGCACAAATTTGCTTCAATTTTCTTTTTTATGATAAAATAAAAAAAAATAAAATAGATTGCAAACTAGCCCCTTAAGTTCAAGAATTCTCCGTCTCAAATGAAAATGGGATCCTCACGTTGAAATTTTACAGAGCAAGCAACGTTTTCCACTAGGTTAGGATGTTTAGTTCCCAACATCAAACAATTATAAATTTGGCAGAAACTCTGTGTTTGACTGAAACAAGGGGTGAGCATCAGTCGGTTCGGTTCGGTTTTTGCTAATTTTTGCAAAATCGAACCGAACCGATTAGACTTAGCAACCGAACCGAAGCGAACCGACTCAGTTGGTTCGGTTTT
This sequence comes from Agave tequilana, assembly GCA_038442645.1. Lineage (NCBI taxonomy): Eukaryota > Viridiplantae > Streptophyta > Magnoliopsida > Asparagales > Asparagaceae > Agave > Agave tequilana. Next base: position 17,187 of record JAVJIF010001876.1, read on the forward strand.
TCGGTTAGGCCAATATTTTTCTATCATTTCTTACATTTTTTAATCACCATTATATTATCATCCTTTAATATTCTAATCTCAAATATTCAATACCCAATTAGAAATAAGAAAAAAACCCTAACCTTAATGTGAATTAAAAATTTCATCTTCTAAAACTTTTACGCTATATTTGGGCTCTTATATCAAAACTCACATAATTATTACTAACTTTTAATGGCAAGAATGAAAAAAAGAGAACTATATTAATATAAATATTATTCTTAATTGTGATGGTGAGCTTAACATAACTTTCACATATTTAACATAAAAAAGATGGTATTTCTAGAAGTAATGAGATAAGTTTTCACCAGTTTTTATTATGAACTATGTGATTCACTAAATTGAATTTGGGTGAGGTGATATATAGGGTGAGAGATTCAGTTCGGTTCGGTCGAGTTCGGTTTTTGAAATATAAAACCGAAATCGAACCGAACTAGAGCGTTTCGGTTCAGTTCAGATTCGGGTTTCAGTTTTTGGTCGGTATATTTCGGTTATAACCGAACTCTGCTCACCCCTAACTGAAACAGTAGGACTGTGGAAATTGGAAATGTTTGAGGAGTCTTCAGTGGTTTCAGTGCCTTGTCTTTTGGGTTGGGTGGATTTTCTTTTTGGTTGATTGATCTGCAGGAGTGGTCTTTGAACAGCCCTCTGTATCTGTTTGGGTATTTATTTAATTCATGATTTAAAACTTTTGTATTAATATTAGTCAATGAATTTTAGTATCACTGTCGTTAATATCAATAATTGATAGCAGCAATCATATCTGGATATTATCAACTTGATATTGAGAAATATTGTATGGTTCATATTGTATCAAGTAACTCAAAATCGGATATGTTATTTTACCATTATAACCACACTCATTTTGATTGGATTCTGACATCTTCACGTCCAAACAAAATCATCTATTTACGAATCTTTATCAAAATTTGAAATCTGGCCATACATTTATATTCCACCTCAAAGAAATTTTAAAATAAAAACGTAGCAATTATTTGACAGAGAATTTAAGATATTTATATCTCTCTTTAGGATTATATAAAAGTTGTCTGTGTCATCTTTTCTGAGTCTCTCTTCTCCTTATGTTAAAAATGAGGTGAATAAAAAAAATGTTACAATATCGAAAAGCCTAACTATAACATTTACATCTTTTTTCTCAAAAATTTTTTTGAATAGTTAAAGAACACCATTTATTAGTATCTCTATGTCAAATAAAGAACTTTGAAATAAAAGAACAACTTTTATCAGAGATAGAAAACATGGTGATTATCGCAAAAAAAATTAGAGCAGGGTCTATGAAAATATAAAACACTCTTCCTAAATTTTAATTTACATATTTTATGTTTGTTTTATGTGCATAACACGTGTTCAAAATTTAGCAGTGAAGATATATATCAGAATTAACCGATATTAAATCATGACCTATATATTTCTAATTTGACGACATGTTCTTGTAAGTTTTGAAGATGTTCGACGAGTATTTTTTTAATGTAAAATAATTATCTGTGTTTTTGTTTCATTTGGACAAAAAAAATATAACTTCATTTCTCTTGGAGTTTTGTTGGTCTTAGTTGGCGAGTGAAGTGCGAGAGTATTATAAAAATATATTACGATTGTCATTATAGTATATTAATAAAATCTCTTTACACAGACAAAGAAGTGCAGAGTTCAAATCTCACTCACTTGCACTATGTTGTTTTCTCAGAAGAAAAAAAGAAAAAAAAATATATATTAAAAAAAAAAATCGCGTGCTCCCAATAATATTTAGGGCCATATCAAATAGTGAGCATGAGCTAATAATTCAGCCCAATGTAGTCAGATTCTGATTGGCTTCATGCACCATCAACATCCGTATTGGACAAGAAAATCAGATTGAAAAACTTTGGTTCAGATTGAATTCTACCTTTTCTTACTAGATTCGGGTTGGATTTCACATCTTAAATAGATTTGTGAGAGTACCATTAGAATTATTTTTTGTAGTGATAATTGAATTTTATTATATGAAACTCGTTGAAACTTATAATATTTTAGATCATTCAAATATATTTTGTTTCCCGCAGCTGTTTCCTTAGTAGGCCTGAGTCAGTTGATCTCCAAGCTCCTCACGGTCTCAAATTTGAATCCCTTCGTGAGCGGGCATTTCATTCACCGACGTCGGTCACTGGGCAGGTGTTGGATTTGCTTCCATATGGTCCCCAATTCACACTGGATGTCGGTGAATTTAACTAGCAGAAGAAAATATCAATATATATTTTATTCATATATGATCCCAGTTAGAAGGTTTTAATCTTAACAGTACTAAGTATGAATTAAAGTATAATGTAACCAAATCGTTCAATATGTATTCTACTCCTATTACTGCTCTTAACACCACCTCAAACCCATAGATGATCAAACAACATGAGTTTATCAAACAAGATTCCAAACCTCGTTGTAGAATGTGACTTTTGTAAGAAAGTTTGCACTCTGTTCACCTGAGTGAATATATGAAAGTGATATAATATCTAAAGTGAAATTTTGACGAGTGAAGTAGCAGTCGATCATAAAGGGCAATTTATATATAAGCATGCACTGATATAATATAATTCTAGTAAAATATGTACGCTGTTCTTACTGTTACTTTTAACAGTTTGAAACCCAGAATCCGATTCCAAACAAAAAATTGAACACCGCCTGAAATTGATGGACGAGTTTTGTTCCTCTAAAATTTGCAGCCTGGCCCCACACGATGTTGGTCCGCGACCAGCAATTAAACAATATTATGCATTATCCTAAAGAATGTTGTCGACACGCGAATGGTTGGGAATTTGTGGGACCCACCGAATGAGACGTCACTGTCTTCCCGAATGCACACAGTCCTCCTCCACCACTCGACTCCCGTCCCTCAAATCCCAGTGTCTCTCTGGATGAATGATCAGCTGTCCCATATCAAACAGCAGACAGGAAATACTGGGGCCCGCACAAATCACCTGAACCCACGTCCCCGTTGCCACGTCACCAAGCAGCAGGCGGACCATTTTTCTGCCGGTACAGGAAACAGCTTTCGATGCTTCGGCTCTCACAGCCACGTCATCATCGAATAAATAACTCGTCTCGCATTCGGATCCGCATTCGCTTCGCGTGTGGCCGAGAAAAGAAACTCGCAGCCCTTTCACAGTAAATCCACCGCTCCACGCGATCCAAACCCCGGATAATCTACAGCCGTCCGATATGGACAGGAGCTAATCCAACGGTGGTCATCTCCTCCCCCATCTAAGATTCGAAAACCCTAGAGGAGCGAGAGAGCACTTACCCTCGGCCTTGCTGGCCGCCACAAAATCCTGGCCATCCAATTACAGTCAAGCACTAAAAAAGGTCATAATCTCTAGAAATCGAAACTATTCTTTGTTTCTCATTTACCCTGCGTTTTCAACATCACACCCTCCCTCAGTCCACGCCTCCCCCACTCTTTTTACTGGTCTCTCTGTTTCTGCTCTTTCTTCCTCGCTTCTTGGATTCTATAAATACCACCCATTTCTCTCCGTTTTAGTTCACCTTCAACCTGAAGAAATTGAAGCCGTTACATGTCTCAGAGGCTCAGCGTCCCACACTCCTCTTCAATAGCTTTCTCTCTTCATTCCCATCTCCTGGTCTCCAGTGAGATGAACCCCAGTTCAGTTTTTTTTATAATCTCCTCCTCTGCTCAAAAGTTAAATATCAAATCATCACGAGAAGAAATGGGTGTGAAAGGATTTGTTGAGGGCGGCATCGCATCGGTCGTGGCCGGGTGCTCCACCCACCCGCTGGATCTCATTAAGGTCCGGCTGCAGCTGCAGGGTGAATCCCTCGCTGCGGCCCCTGCTCCTCGGATCTCCGATATCCGCCCAGCCTACGCCTTCCCCAGCTCCGCCGCCGCCGCCGCTTCTTCCGCCGCCATCCCTCGCCCCTCCGTAACAGTGCGGGCCCCTCGTCGGCCCGGGCCCATCGCGGTCGGGCCCAGATCCTCCGCTCCGAGGGCCCCGCCGCCCTCTTCTCCGGCGTCTCCGCCACCGTCCTCCGCCAGGCCCTCTACTCCACCACCCGCATGGGCCTCTACGACATGTTTAAGACCAGGTGGTCCGGCGAAGGCGGGTCCTTCCCCCTCCACCGCAAGATCGCCGCCGGGCTCATTGCCGGCGGAATCGGCGCGGCGGTCGGCAACCCGGCTGATGTTGCAATGGTCCGTATGCAGGCCGATGGCCGCCTCCCCCTCTCCGAGCGCAGGAACTACAAGAGCGTGGTGGATGCAATCGGAAGGATGACGAAAAGCGAGGGCCTGAGGAGCCTTTGGAGGGGATCGTCGCTGACGGTGAACAGGGCGATGATCGTGACGGCGAGCCAGCTGGCGACGTACGACCAGGTGAAGGAGGGGATCCTCCGCAGGCGGGTCATGCCCGACGGCCTCGGGACCCACGTGACGGCCAGCTTTGCGGCGGGGATGGTGGCTGCGGTGGCGTCGAACCCAGTGGACGTGGTGAAGACGAGGGTGATGAACATGAAGGTCGGGGATGGGATGAAGGCGCCGTACGATGGGCCGTTGGATTGCGCGGTGAAGACGGTGAGGGCCGAGGGAGTGATGGCGCTGTACAAGGGATTCATCCCCACGGTGTCGAGGCAGGGGCCCTTCACCGTCGTTCTCTTCGTAACCCTCGAGCAGGTCAGGAAGCTGCTCAAGGATTTCTGATTCGAATTGAATGGAGAAGGAGCAGCGTGTTGTAATAATGGGCGATGATGACGATAAACCTTAGCAGTTATTTTTCTCTATTTCTTTTCCCTTTTAAATATTTTTCTATGTTTTTAGACGAGGGGTGAGCGAATAAGGAGAAAAAATCCGTTGTTATACGGATTGGTTCTCATATTAATTGATATAATAAAGCGAGTTTTTTTTTTCCCCAAACTGGTTGCACAAATTTCATTTCACAAATCTTATATATTCTTTATCCTAATTGCTAGGGACATTAAGCAACCTTTTCAAGAGGGGATGATCCAAGTTGTCGTATTTGGGCTTGGTACAGAAAAATCTTCAGATTCTGACGGATTTCTGATAATCTTCTTTTAAAAATTTGGGATCTCTATAATGGTGTTGTGAATCTTCGGTGTCTAAATTATGATTTGATTTTTCTCATCATGAAAAAGAAGGGTGCTTTTATGGTCAATAATTTCGGCCTATTAGTCTACTTAACGTCGTCTACCAAATTCTTGTCTATAGACTTCATCCTCACATTCACCTCTTACGAGGAATAAATACATTCTTAGTAGTGTTGCTTGTGCGCATGAGATTCTTACGGCTACATACAACTCCAATGTTGAGACGGTGTCCCTTAAACTTGACTTTGAAAAGGCATTTGATTCCATTACTTAAGACTCTCTTTGAGTTACTCTTGACTAGAGGGTTTGGTCATTATCGGATTGGTTGGATTGAGGCTTGCTTGATCATCGAGAGTTCTTCTATTCTTGTAAATGGGAGGTCGGGTAACTACATTCGTTGTGCCGGGACATCCAAGATCTCTTGTTTCCCTCAAGCTACTTCTTTATAAATTTGAGACGGTGATGGGTCTTCAAATCAACTTCCACAAATCTTTTACCTATAACTTGAGCAGATGTGGAGAGTTGTGCACAAGAGCCACCTCCATTTCAAATTGCAATCTCGATTCCTTTCCATTCACATACCTTGGGTTACTGATCAAAGCAACCTTCCTCACTAAAGAAGATAGCCAATCACTTATTGCGAGGGTCGAGAAGAGGCATGCTACTTAGAAAGTAATACTCTTTCTTAATGAGGTAGGCTTATTCTTGTGAACTATGTCTTGTCTTCCATGCCGCTATACTTCATGTCTTTTTACTATCTTTCGGAATGATTATTCATGTAATCAACCAGATTCACAGGCTTTCTTTTGGAAAGACACAAGGAACATGCATGGGGACTTTGCTTGATCAACTCGAAACTTCTTTGTACTCATAAGAAACTTCTTTGTACTCATAATAATATTTTGTCTTGATCATTGGGTGGATTATGAAACTCTAGCCTTCACCTACCCCTATTTATTCATGCTTCCAAGAGATCATTCTTCAATGGTGTACTCTCAAACTTGCCTTCTTAACGGTAATCGAATTTGGGTCCCCAATTTTAGAAGATGGCCACATCAATTTATGAGAGCTAATATTCACAATGACCTCTACTCTCTCCTCAACCTCCTTCAATCTATACAATTCTCTAATACACTGGATGAGCGGGTATGGAAGTTACATTGAAGTGATTTTTTCACATTCAACTCCCTTTATAGACATCTTACCGACTATCGAGAAAAGAACAATTTCTTTAGATGGATTTGGATTACTCAAGCTTTTTAAAAATCAAGGTACATATGTCGCTCTCATACTATGAACGTCTTCTCACGGCGGATATTCTTGACAAGAGAGAGATTCATTCTTCACTTTCTGCTCGCTTTGCGGGGTAAACCCGAAAACCGCGCTCACATTTTTCTTTATTACCCCTTCACCTTGAAATTTTGGGCATCTGAGATAAATCATCTTACAATATCCTCTTGGTTGTCTTTCATTTCTTTGGGTGATTGAAGAGTTTTTCATATTCTATCTATCGAAGTTAACCAGTGAGATTCTGTTGTTACCGCAATCACTTGGGTTGTTTGGCAAGAGCAGAATCAACAAGTTTTAAAGCTAAATTCTCTTTTACATTAGAGCTTGGTAATCGGATTTCATCTTTGATGTCTCTTTAGCAAGCTCACTTCTTTCTCTCTCTTCAAGTGCCGCAAACCGTCTTAATGTGTTGTTATTTGGTGTCCTCAGATTGTTTTGTTGTATTTATTGGCTCCCTTGTAATTTCAAACCAATCCTCACCACCCCCCCCCCCCCCCCCCCCCCCCCCCCCCCAATATTCTTTTAATAAAATTGGAGTCAAGGCCCCACCTTTTCCTTAAAAGAAAAAGGAAAAAATCATACATGCCACACATGGAGGAGATTTCTATGGCAGGCAGTGGTGCTTGGGAAAGCAAATCGCTGCAATGCCACTCAAGGTAATTGTCAGCTTACAACGCGTTTAACTAACTTTTATTGTGTATTCTGATGATATATGTGGTTTCTGTATATTGACCTAACTTGGATTACCACAATGATTACAAAATAGAGCAGTTTGCTTCAATAGTTTAGCTGCTGTTTACGATTGTTTGGCGAAGGGCAGGTTAATAATATCTGCAGCCTATATAGGCTTTGATGTCACTTCCAGGAGTTAGAAGTCACCTCTTCGATGGTGGCTGTGACTCAAACCGATACAGATATGTTCATTGTGCTCTATCTCTATGTCGGATTCATTCTCGTGATACATGAACCATATTGATATAGATTCATGAACAATATAACTAGAGCTCTCACACGCGATATATGACCTGTTCCCAGCCTGCTTAGTCCAATAACTTAGCTCATTCCAGGAATCCAAAGGACAAAATCAGCTCATTGTCTATCTCTGCCTCTTCATTTGCATAATTGACCTCTAACGCTTTGATGGAGTAGAGGCAAATTTTTTCCAGAAGCAGTGAACATCTCAATGCTAGCTAGGCTCATTGACCAACTTATTGAATTCTTGTGTCATCAATATCTTCTACTAAATACGACTTAGTCTTGCATGACGAGGTTCGAGTCAAGCTTAATTTTTTTTTCTAGAAAAAATTTAGTAGGAAAGTTAAATTTCTATTGGTTGCTATCCACTTTGATTTGTTCTTCATGACGATTATCTAATTGACGAAAACAGAAGTTATGTCGTTTACATTTTCGCTTTCTTTTTTTGTGAATGCGTAATCTCACAAGAACTCATTGAGAATATTCAACTCCTTCAAGTTCTACTTGTGCACATAATCGGCAAGTCCAAACACAAATTAACTTGTGTCGAAATTCTCCAACAATTATTTTATGAAGCCTTGGATGATGGATTAATCTTACATAATTAGAGCTAGTGGGTCTAAACACCACGAATCTTCAAATTTCGTTTGATGCAGGCAATTGCTTGGAGAACTCAACGGTTTTGATGTTATTGAATATGTACATGCTTGAGCTAACTGCCAACAACTCGCTATTTGTTGATTCTATGTGTGTTATTGACTTCTTGGGTATCATTATACTTGGATATATTCTCACATATTTTTAGAGTCACGATGATAGTGATTACGTTTTTGTATGACATATTTGACATTGTAGCTTGCTTAGATTCAGTGTCAGATCCTGATTATGGACTTAAACGTTGAGGTTTCGGTGACAATGATATGGCTCTTTCATCCATATCATGCTCGCTGCATTTATACAGATTAATGTTTGATTTGTTCAGGAATTTGGTTGCAATGATCAGAAACTCAAACTGAAACTTTTACAAGACACAGAATATAGAAATCCCAGTTCGTAAAGATATCGTCTCCTAATTTTCTTTTGACATCTGAAATCAACATGAGGTCTTCCCAACACAGCTGGATGATATCTTCTGTTCAGTTATCTGTTTCATAATAGCAAGACAGCCATGTAATGATACGAGAATCCCTTTCTCAGAATTAAGCTTTTCGATGCAAGAGTAAGCTTTTCTACATACTGCAAAAGCTTTTCTACATACTGCAAATCTCGACTGTGTATGTCTCTTCTAAAGCCTGGAATTTTCGATGATCTTACTTCGCAAACGCAGTGACAATATATGTTGGCTTAAACGATGGATTCTTAGTTCTACAAGAACAAACATGCATGTTGGAGGATTCAAGCAATAGAAGAACACATAACCTAAGGAACAAAGCTGCGCAGTTTCTAAGAACTAACTGATGAAAACCTTTTCACGGCGAGATTATTTTACATCTACCAATCTACATTTGAAAGATAATCTAGCATGATTCGATGTGAAACTTGAATAACTACTACATTTGCGTGAAGAGCATAAGATTTTCTTTTTCTTTTTTTTGGGGAAAAAAACTATAATTTATTCTGACTTGAGCTCAGGCGCTTCGTGACTGAGCTTGTAATTGGACAGTGTAGGGACCGCCACTAACGAAGATATTTTTGTAAGAATTTGTGTCGGTCCCACCGTATTGACTGGGCAAAAATGAGTGCGGTGGAAATGCCCTTAGGAGAGAAGGCTCTGTTTTTTTTTTCTTCCTGGTTCAAAGTTAGCACAGAAGAAACTTTTTTTTTCCCCTCATTTTTTTAAAATTTAATAAACAAGTAGTTGCTTCACAGAAAGTTCATATTATCTTTGTTGGTTTTGGTATATTTTTAATTTCACACAAATCTCATGACTTATCAACTCCTCGGAGTTACTACTCTCATGCACAAAGAACATAACTTTAAGCATAGAGCACTAATGGGGCCACAATTCAGGATAATAGAGAAAATATCTCTAGTCTATTGGTAATTTGGTAGAGAGGTTTTAAAAAAAAAAATTTATTTCATTAAGAAATCAATGTCTCTCGAACTCTTATGATTCAAATTTTTGTGCCGGGAAATCATAAAATTGTTAGCATACGTGTTTTCTTACACTGCCTCTTTGTTTCTAAAAAATAAAAATTAAAAAAAAAAATTAACACTATTATGCTTTAGATTTTTGAGCGCATACCGAGATTCACTGTATAGTCAAGAGCCTCGGTGATCAGACCTATATTAATCTAAATATGTTCACAACACGTCTCGAACCGGGGACCTTCAAATAAAGAGCGGGGGACAGTAGTCATACAATTACTGGAGTCTTTTGTTTACGAGTCCACAAGAACCATATCTCTTCAACCTCTTGGATCACTTTTTGTATCTCAATTATCTGCAATTTTTTTTTAAAAGACATCCACGTTAGATTTTTCAAAATAAACCCATCTTCATCATATTTCTTATTTAAGAAGCTTGAATATCCTTGTTAGCATCTGTTAGAGTAATATTATTAGGATTAGAACAACGTCAAAAAGATGATAAAAGAAATAAGATCCGCATCCACATGTTAACATATATTATCAATCTTTTAAATTAGCGTAAAATTCTGATCAAACAACTAAATTAAGAAGCCACAACTTGCATTTGAAAAACTTAAAGAGGAGGTCAACCAACAAGCATGTGTTTATTCTTGCGGGGCTGTTTGGTTGCAAGAAAGTGGACGGAAGTATGGAAATAGGGAAGTATAATTGCTCACTTTCCTATCTATCCAAACATCGGAAAAGAAAAATAAGAAAACCCTTTTTCCTTTTCTCATTTCTCTTTTACACATCATTTCCTTTCCTCACTTCCAGAGTGCTACAGTTAATTTTGTGGTCATGTAAATCTCATTTGTAATAAGTTATAACACAAAACAGTTAATTTTTTGATCATGTAAATCTCACTTGCATTCTAATTACAGTCCATTTTTTTTTTTTCTAAATTAATTTTATTTTAATATTATTTTACGGTCAACTTTGTGTTCAACTTTTCCACTTCCACTTTCACATTGCCATCCAAACACCAGAAAAGATAAAATATTTTTCAAATCACACTTCCCAACAACATCTAAATAGGAATACAATTTTCAGTGTTCCTACAAACATTCAGGTCTTACAAATTAATTAAACAAGCTATCATCCATGGCAACCAATTATTTTATTAAATGAAAAAATAATATAAAAAACATGCAAACGAGTAAGCATTTAAAAGAACGAAGAAAACATGAATGGAGGTAATACGACAAGATATAGAGGCTAAAGATCTTTAGTGAAGACATATTGCTTCATAAGAATGAGTTGAGAAAGCTGATCCACGTACCCGATCCGGCTTAATTCTCTTTTGGTTCATGTAGCCCACCCCAAATACTTGGGATAAATGGCTTAGTTGTTACTGTTGTATGCAAACTAATAAGCATATGGACAACTCGTCCACTTGCCTTGAATTCTCACCCATTCACCCATTCATTGAATAAATAATGTGGATATGTATGAAACAGAGAATTTTTTTTTTTTTTATCGATATGTTTCTGTCATTTCTTTGATTCTTGCTCGAGCAAATTGATGAAAAATTATCATATCCGGTTCTTTCGGGGACGGATCTATAAGAATTCACCGAAGTGACCGAAAAGGATGGTCTTGAAAGCAAAGGCTAATGCAAGTTATACAAGAAAGGAAGCACAATCATATTTCTTATTTTCCATCTGATTGCCCTCGGGGTGTTTTTAAATTTTGATATACCACCTAAAAAATCCTAGTTATTTTAGTTATTTTAAAAATTCGTGTCTCATTCTTGGATTGGGATTGATCAAATGACCAGCAAACAATTTATAGCTTGGTTTTAACCCTTGAATTGTCTCTTGGAAACAAAACCTAAATGTCCATGATGAACAAATTAGGACAAAAAAAGTGTTTATGTGCAAGATACAGAAGAATCCATGATCATCTTTTTAATAATTAACTAAACACATATTCAATGAAGTAATCATATTTTAGAGACCGGAATATTTTTATAGTTCAAAACAGTTGTATTAAATTCGAAATTCAGGCAGACGTTTTGTCACATTTTCTGAAAAACCCCCCTTCTAAATTCACGTAAAAAATTTGTTTGATTAACCGGATTTAAATGTATTGGAAAACAATTTTGCCAAGCTTTTCAAACCTTTTAACTCACCAGATAGTCCAATAAGTGAGAATAAATTAAAAACTCAATGGGAAATATCTAAATTAATAAGTTCTGAGGGTTTTTGATCAAAATAATACCCCATAAGAAAACTCCTGTTACGGCGGCTAACATAAAAGATAAAACTACCGAAATAATAATAATAATAATAATAATAACTCTGCAACAAAACGTGAAAACAAAGCGTGGCCGCTGAAACTTCGAACGATCCTTTCACGAAATTTTCCTCTCTTCTTCTTCTTCTTCTTCTTCTTCTTCTTCATGGAGGCGGATCAATTTCGAGTGAGGAAGAAGACTCTTCAATCGGTCCTCGAGCAGTGCCAGCGAGCCCTGGAGCAGCTCGGAGACGCATCCGATCCGAACCGTAATCCGACCACTGAAGAGAGAGAAGAAGAGGCGGAGAAAGACAAGGGAGGGGGTTGTTCGCCTGATTCGCCGACCGATGCCGATTGCGACGCTGATGAGGTAATCTCTTGTAGGGTTTCAAGTTTGCATATTTTCTCTCTTCTTTCGATTTTGATGGTTTTCCTTTTACGGTCCGTGTTTGTGCAAATTAGTTATACTTGGCTGATTAGAAATTTAGGTTGCATTTTTTTTCTATCAGTATAGTTTCTGGGGCTTTAATTTGCTCGTTAAGTGCTAGTTTGGAGAAAACATGATTAAGTGGGTACTTCGTTTAAGAGGCGAGGCTTAATGCAGTTGGCAGCACCAATTAGCTGAAGATTTGAGTTAAAATACATGTATAAAAGTGTTCCTTCGGTAATTTTGGCAGCTATGATTTATGTGTGGGGATTAACAGTGAAAACACATCCTCTTTCATTAAAAGAACTTGAGGAAACATTCACAAACACGGAGGGATGCAGATTTTGTGAACACTCATATATGGTCTTATCTCTTAAAAAAAAAAGAAGGGAAATAGATTACAAGTAATGATCTGATAGGATTAGGCAATATCGGTATGCCTATATCAGTTAGAAGCTGCAACTTTGCAATGCCATTTAAATGAAAGCTTACAAAATCCCAAGCTGTTTTCCTCTTGATTGCTTGCAAATCTTTGCCGTCAGAGCTCGACCCATCCCTTGTGGGATCACATTCAGAAAATATATGGATAAAAGGGTACTCTCACTACAAATACTAGGTCTCGACTCCTTGCTGGTTGATGGTCAATCCACTGTGGTTCTTTGATCCATCCTGATCTAGTATCCTAAGTATTAGCATAACACCACAAACCTAAACTTGGCCAACCTTGCTCCCGAGTCCACGGTTCCAAGACTCGGCCAGTGCCAAGACGAGTCCGATACACGACTCGATCGATTTCACTCCGAGGAGGACGACTTGGCCAAGGATCAGAGTCGGCTCGGCCGAGTCTCGACCTAATCGGTCTGACTCGGCCGAGTCGAATCCAAATCTCGGCCGAGTCGGTCTGATAAAAAAAGGCGACTCACCTGCCCGCCGTTGCCACCCGCCGCCCGCTTGCCGCCGTCTGCCTCCATCACCACTTGCTTGCCCGCCGTCACCTCTTCTGTCTCTCCCCCTCTCCCTCTCTCCCCCCTTTCTGTCTCGATGTCTCTCTTAGTCGATTGAGAGACATCAGGACAGAGGGAGAGGATGAGTGAGGGAGGGGGAGAAGGGAGGGGGAGAGGGGAAAGAGAATGGGTGAGGGAAAAAGAGCCAGAGAGAGATCGGATGAGGGAGAGAGATCGGGTAGGAGAGAGCCAGAGATCGGCTGAGGGAGTGAGCCAGAGAGAGATCGGGTGAGCTCATCTCCTTTCTTTTTTTAGTTTTTCTCATGTTTACCCCTCAAATTTTTCATATTTTTAAATTTACCTCAAATCATTATATTTTCCCAATTACCTCCTCAAAGCAAAATTGTTTTGGACATGTGATTATGAATTTTGATGTCTATATCTTTTAACGATTTGTCGTGTTTTTTTAGAATTTTTGTAGCTCTATATGTAGCGTTTTGCGCGTATTGCCTAATACCAATCCGAGTCGCTGAAACCGATCCGTCTCAGTGCCCGCCAAATCGACGACCGAGACCGCGTCTGCGACTTTGAACCATGCCTGAGTCACAAATAAAGGCAACAATGTGTACCCTCAAGCTAACTTACAAAACTCGAGCCCGCCTTGTCGAAAACGATGGAGGCAACACTAATAACACCAGACTTGAACTCCCATTAGTCTGACCCATTAACTTTGTCGAGATGACGACCTTCCATGTTATAGAGCAAGGCTCAAGGATGCAATTTTCATTTTGGAGCCTTCTTTAAATGAAGATTTTGACCATGATTTTAAATTTGGGGAAAACGATACGTATCGGTTATGTTGCACGGACAAGACTACTCCGTTACGGACACGACACACGGATGCCTGACAAATTCTTAAAAATATACACGACATGTGTGTCCGACACAACACAACTTCGTGATTGGAGTGTTCGTGCTACTTAGTGTATCGACAATATCATTTCGGTTTTAGCCTACCTGTCACAATATTGGGCCATCAAAATCAGTATTGGCCGAAACTTACAAAAATTTTGTTAAATTGTTTCTAGTTTTGGACTTGTTTCGGCTGATGCATGTCGATATTTCTCGATATAGTTGGATAGGAATGCAGTTATGAGTTTAAAGAAGATAGAAAATAAAAGGAAAAAGAAAAGAAATGGAAGACAACACAGAGGAAAGAAGTTAAAAAAGAAAAGAAATGAATAGAAAATAAGAGGAAAGAAAAAAGAAAGTAAAGACAAGGAAAAGGAAAGAACATAAAAAGAAAAGAAAACTGGATAGAAAATAAAGGAAAGAGAAAAGAAAGGGAAGACAGTGAAAAGGAAAGAAAAAAGGAAAAAAAAAAATAAAAAAGAAGAGAAAGGAAAGACAAGGAAAGGAAAGAAAATAAAAAGTAAAAGAAAAGAATAGAAAATAAATAGAAAGAGAAAAAAGGAAACAACAAAAAAGAAAGAAGATAAAACAAAAATTAAGAATTTTCTAATAAACTATAAACTTTGAAAAGAATAAAATTCATAATGTTGCATCAACCATCACATCATATAAACATGCTATCTTTAAAATACAAAATCTGAAATATAAACATTCCATCCTAAAATTATAGATAAATTTAAAATTAATAGAAATATAAGCCATCAATAGTACAATAACTATTAAACTATACAATATTTTATCAAAAACTTGATTAATACTCCTATCTTATACAATTAATCGAAGAAAGATGTTGGAGCACTGCTACCTATCTTACAATTTAAATATTTTTTAATATTTTCTTAAAATTATTTGACAAAGTGATCAATACAGCTGAGAGGAAACAATTAATGTTGCATTTTGATACTAAAAACCTTTGGTTGACACCGATGCTGAGATTTTAAACCATGGTTTTGATGGTCTTATTTTTTTACTTTTGTCCCAGGTTTTATTTCAAGTTTTGGTTTCGGATTTAGTGTATATAAGCATGCGGGCATCTTTGATTTTTGCATATACAATATATAAAAAGCACACGATAGGAACATGTAAGTTGAGTGTGTGTTAATTAAGAGAAGCGAACTTCTAATACTCAACTAGTTAACTCAAAAATATATTCAGATTAATATGAAAGTTGTCAATTTAAAGTTAAATTAAGATTATAATTAGAATTAAATTAAAATATCTGAGTATAACTAATTTTAGCAAATTAAGATATATTGATTTTTATGGCTTTAGAATTAATGAGAGTTGAAATTATTAGTCAGGAACATGTGAATGTTAGATATAGAATTTGTGAAATTAGCTTGTAGTAAGGGCCTCGATTATGAACATGCTTTATGGCTATGAACATGCATAGCTAAGGAGTTAAGGTTTAAAAGGCATGTGCATCTTGTAAGCATTAGGGCATTCAATCTATTTAGTATAGACTAACAATGATAGTGAGATACACATATACGCTACGAGGAACTTGTCTCTGATTAGGCGGTGTGGATAGATTCTAGCCGAAGTCATTAAGCAAAAGATTAGATAAAGATATATAAGCGGGATGTGGAAGTTCTTTTGAATCCCTTGAAGTTTTTATGAAGTCAAATAGTTTAAGAGAAGGTAATTCACAATAGAAATAGGATTTGTGGATGGGGAGGAAAACGTAAACAATTGTAATCCTTGGTATCATTTGACTCCTTTTGTTTTCAGTCACCTAGGCTGACTTATAAATTATAACATTAGGTTTTTTTTTATGCCAATGTCTAACAATGAACTATATTTGATATTAATTCCATAAAAACATCTCACATACATGATATTTGATATATATCCCTAACGTATGAGGCCCACATGTTATGCATTCCATTAAATGACTAATTTCAAGGTCCATAAATGCTCTCGAGGTACTCATAATAGGTGGCCCCCGCTATTAAGATATCGTGTTGGGTGCTAATATCAAATTAGGCTAGTTCTAGAGATTTGTACCTAAAAAAAATCTTGTGAATGGAACATATTGGGACTAGTGATGCAGACATACAACCACGATCTTGACACGTCTATCATAGTTGGAGAAGTTGAGTCATTTCAATTTTGTTCGAGTTATTCGAGTCATTATGTATATGGCTTTATTTTATTTTTGATTTTCTTTTGTAGTTATTTTTCTATTATTTTTGAAGTTTAGTATTACATCGGTTGTACTCTGAAAGTAAGATTTTGTAAAGCTTATTTAAAGCCTCATTTTTATGAATAAAATTTATTGCTAAATTTTTGAGAAAAAAATTGTGAATGATTAAATTGTGTTTTAGAATTAATTGTTATTTACCCCTTTTCTTAAACCTTAACCTTAATTCTTTTTCTTTCTCTTCGTCTCTCTCTCTCCCTCCAGCCGAGTAGTTTCTCTCTCCTGCCTCCAGTCTTCTCCCAACAACTCCCTCTCTTTCCCCACATGCGCTGTCTCCTCTTCCATTTCTTTTCTCGTGCCGACGGTAGCCAACCGCTAACCCGGGTTCCTCTCTTATTGACATCTCCCCGCCAACTATCCATTATCTTCATATCATCAAATCCTCTGCCGCCCACTACTGCTGCCTCATCCCTTTCTCTCCTTCCCTCTTCGCACACCGCAGAGGATCCCGCCGCCTACCCTTCTTTCTCCCCCTCACCCTGCGTCTGCACCCCAAGCCGCCGCTTGCGCCGTTGTCCTCCCCTCGTCAGTACCAACTTGAGGCTCGACGATCCTCACTCGTGACGACTACGACCCGTTAGTAGATCACGTCTTCCTTCTTCATCGGTACGCAAGTTCGATATCTCGTTGGCCTTGAACCACTCTAACAATTGACGACTCGCCGCTGCCGCTGTCGTGTCCAGTTCCACTGCCATCGTTTTTCATCTTCCTCACGCCGACAACCGCCGCCTCTGCCCCGAGCTCGCCAGCCCTGTTTTCTCGACTTAACCAACAGAGGGTTGAATCCAATGAGGTTTAAAATAAACATAGTCAGGTCGATTCAGGCTTCACAAACGCGACCCGAAGCACTTACAACTTGATTTGGGTTTAAATTCTGGAACCCGCAAACCGACCCGACCCGACCAATCCGCTTAGCACCAACACCCAATCTGCTTGCAGATTTGACCCGACAATTCCATAAACCCGTATCCACAACTACAGTGTAATCCGGTTGCAGAACACACCTGCTAGCGTAGAGTTTTAGTTTTCAGGTTGTTTCTCATCCATTCGGAATCCGATTCGCGTGATTCTCGAGGCATTAGACTCATGCAAGACAGAGTTATACATTCAGCAACTATCAGCAAGACATGAGGTCAACGTAATCCTCAGTAGGTACATTTTTTATCCCGATTAGTTATTTCGAGTTCATTAATTCATCTCTAAGTTTTTATTGATTTAAGTACTGTCCACAAAGTTAGATTGTGCGTATTTGTTACTCTTAATCAGCTAGTGAAAA
Organism: Agave tequilana; assembly: GCA_038442645.1. Classification (NCBI taxonomy): domain Eukaryota; kingdom Viridiplantae; phylum Streptophyta; class Magnoliopsida; order Asparagales; family Asparagaceae; genus Agave; species Agave tequilana. The sequence goes on from JAVJIF010001876.1 coordinate 34,783, forward strand.
TATTGATCGTAGAAACTTGCCTGCATAAACATTTATTATCTTTAGTTGATTCACGATTAAATTAGATTAGTCTACACATGTTCTTTGGTTAAACAATTTGCTAGTATTATTAGTTTTTAATCATTCCTACCCATGATTGTAACTTGTTAGTGAAGCGTGAGTTTAGTAATTTTATCGCTGATTTTCGAACATTATACACGATTCAGATTATTTTGGGATCAAAGCACAGTTAGGATAGGATTTGCATCATTTAGACACTTGCTAGAACTTATTGCTTTCTTGCACTTAACATAATTTGATAAATAAATAAAAAACATTAACATTTAGTTTAGAGTCATGTCTTCTCATAATGACCTTACCTTTAGGAAATTCTAGTTAATCCATAATCACCCGATGGATTCGATCACAAAGGCTCAACTTGTCGCAGCGCTCGCCACCATATCGATTACGCTTGATAACATGATCCAAACCGCGAGTACCTGGAATCAAAGACTGGATAGGATTGCTTCTGGTTTCACCTCACAGCTAGAGAGTGGTAGAAGAGTCCGATAGCGCTATCCAACCCCATAGTTCTAGTACCCAAACCTCCACACGGCGTGACGTTAAGGATAAGAACACCGAAGTATATAATAGAAACAAAGGCACCAAAAATAAATTTACAAGATTAGTACAATTGCTAGATGTAATAAGTGCCAAGGGTATGTGCATATAGCTGTCGACTGCACCGACCCTTTTAAGATTACCATTGTTAATGGAGTCCCAATTGTTAAGGAGATTTTCCACATCTATGAAAGCGCTTTTGTTGAATTTTAATTATATACCTGAGTTGAATTGTATTTACATAGTGCTGAGACATTAGATAGTATCTCATAGCTTTACTTTGTTTGTTATGTTTCAAGAAATGTTTGAGCACCTTCTCATGTTATGCAGTTATGCGATCTTATCAAATCCAAAGTTGAATCACCAGACTTTTTTGAAAAGCTTGGGAGCATCCATATGCCGGTTTCTCACTGTATTCCTGGTATGCATAATACCTAATAATTCGTTTCTATTATTTTGTGCATATAATAACTGTAACTGATAAATTTATGTGCATTTTTTCTAAAATTTTACTGCTGATCTGAGAACTGCATTTTTTTAATAGAAGTTACCTAGTCTACTATTGTATATCTGTATTAGCAGCTAATGGTAATTTTTTATATGACAGCGGATGAGAGTGCTTCTTGGGACATGGTTAGTTCCAGAGACTTGTGGGAAGATAAGCATACTAGTTTGGAATGAATCAGATCAGATGGTTATGTTCTTGTCAAGCAAGAGGACATCGTGGAAGGAATAGCATGTTTCATGGCCGCATATCTTTTATCTCTAGAACAGGCTAAAGTATATTGTGTTTTTAACTCTACCTCTTATCTTTCAGTTTGCTTGTTAGTTTCAAGTAGTGTTCTTTCGAATTGGTTTGCTATGTGCAGCTGAACAATGCTAAGAACCCACACAGATAGATGTTGCTTAAATTGAGGATTACACTAGAGAATTTCGCTTGAGAAGTCCTGTAAGTGCGTTAGATAAGAGTGATAGGATCATAGTTGAAGGAGCAAGGATCAACTAGGACTAGGATTGGACCAAAACTATGAAACATGAACACAGATAGAGACATAGACATGACACAGACACGTGACACGATTATTCTGTAAAAAAAGGACATGCAGACATCGCAAGATGACACGGAATATATATATAAATAATACAAAGTGTGCACACACGCATGTCCATGTACCCAAAACTCCTTGCATATATATATTTAACATGTAATGGTTGCAATCTATCATATATATTTTTATGACTTTGCCTAAAGAGTAATTCTTGATTCTTCAACTTTCTGTAAATTAGCTCAATACATCTCACTTTTATATTGAAACATATCTAATATTCATAGTTTTATATAAGTCAATATATTGATGGACTTTTCCCACTGGAGTATAGTATTGTGTGTGCGTGTGGAGAGAGACTTGGCTACTTCCGAAAGAATTTGAGCATGGAACTTTCTCACTCAAATTCAATATTACGACATTCAACTACAATTCAATATTATTTAAAGTAATTAAAAATAAAAAAATGAAGTGTTCTGTAGTTTTCTGGTCCATGCATCAAGTAGGCATAAAATAGACGACTGAAAGTAATTTACTTAGATCCATGACATTAAACATACAAATTTCTGATCCGATCATTTGAGCATGATCTAAGCATTTAAAAACTCTCACATATCAATTTTGTTAGGTTTCAAATATTCTACACTATTAAACTAACCAACTCACTATTTTGGCTGTTCATTGCGTGCCTACTTGATGGATCAGTAAAAAGTATTTAAACAATTTGAAATTTTTTTTTTAGGTACTTCTAATAATGTAGATTAACTCCAACGGAGTGGATGTTCAATTTGAATGGCCTAACATTGAATTTGAAAGTGAAGAATTCATCTTCATTCCTTCACTAAGGACCCAAGTCTCTCTCTCTCTCTCTCTCTCTCTCTCTCTCTCGATCTGTGTGTGTGTACTATAGAAGTGCACATGCGATGCATGTGAAGCCTTTTTTTAATTTTAGTAATCCCTAATTTGATATGGTGATCTATTTTATATTTTTATGTATTTATTTACAAACTTTATAATTATCTATTCAACATAAGATATATCTATATTTAACAAAATAGAGCATATACAATTTAATACGAAGAAAATAATATTTAATTAAAAATAAAGAATACTGGAAAAGAGGAAACAATAAAAAATTATTAAAAAATGAAAATTTGTTGTATGTAGTCACGAATTGTCTGAGGCTTTTTCCCTCCAACAGGCTTGGGGTTTATGTTGACTATATATTACGCAGAATTTAAAATATTAGGGAATGCAAAGAACAATGGTATCAGTCCGCCTTTTCCCCTTCAACAGGCTGGGAAACCAGAGTCCACACGATGCCCTTTTATACAAGATCAAGTTGCATGCCCTTTTATACAAGATCAAGTTGCTTGTCATAGGAAATTATAAATCTTCCTTTCTTTACTAAGAATCGGTAAGCAACATCACAATGGAGCAGCCAATCCTTGTTTGTTCAAGGGGGAATTGGTGCAAGTTCTCTGCAAGTCCCTTGCCAACAATCTGGTGAAGCATTATGCAGGTAGTGAACTGTCTTACATCAATAGCTGAAAATTATGACAATGCATTCCATTTGGCTCTTTGGCTTGTGTCATGCCCTAGAGATGAATGCATATTTTTTTTTCATTAGAACAAAGTTTATGATCTTCCCCAGTTTAGGAGAATATGGAATTGGAGGTTGTTCCTTAGCTGCGTGAACTTAACCTGCATTACCTATAAATGTAGGTGTTCCTACACGCCCACTGGCTAACTGGGGTTCCGCTGGACCAAGGGTGTACTCGGGTTGACATCTGGTGATTCTGGTTCTATTTTTTATTTTCAACTACTGCTGCTACCGCCGTCACCACCACTACTGCTACCTTATTGTTATTATTATTATTATTATTATTATTATTATTATTATTATTATTAATTCTGTGGAGCCATCTCAATTTAGAGTTGTATTCTATAAACGGCCTTTTTTTAGTGGGAAAGGCTTAGATGATGATACAGGTCGTAAAAGTTGATATTTTCTCAATGAAAAAAGAACATATATGACAGATAGAAATTGTTTTATAGGAAATCCATTTTTGTGTACATGAAGGTTTCTAGCTGATTCTGTTTCACAGTCATTTGTATTAAAATGAGATTGGTACTCTTCTTTCTAAAGGCTTTGAAACCTAGTCTTGTTTTGATATGGTAGATGGCTTCATAGCTTTGTGGGATCTCATAAAGCACAGTTTTGCTTTGCAGGAATTAACTCCCAATCAGCTTCAAGAAGGTGAATGATTTTATTTTATCTTAAAACATTGCCTTGCAGTTTATTTTTTTTAGCTGTAGTTTCATTGGAGGTTTCAATTATCAAATACCTTGAGATGGCTTAGGCTTTCCAATTTCTCATATCCTGTCAGTTCTTAGCAAAACATTTTCTGTAAAGAAGAAGAAGAGTAAGCTTCAGAAGGCTTGGGATGGAAGCAAAGTCATCTACAATGTTGCATCATGGAGTGCAACTGCTATTGGGTAAATTATCTACCCGATCTTTTCAAATTTTGTTAAATGGTTACTGCTGTTTTGTTCATCAATTTCCTATGTAATTTAAGCTTTGAATCCCTTTAGTTGCGGCCAAAATTTTCAGGTAAATTACATATTTCTTGATAGTTAAAATTTTAAACTGTTGGTTCAATTGAAAAAGATGGGGTTGTGGTGATGTACATACCTTAAGAAGGCTCACTTTCTCTTGCTGTTAAGTCACTTTGACCTAAAATATTAAGTTATCCAATGTTGTGACTCCAACCTGGGCGGCTTTGAATCTATGACTTCTAGATGTAGTGCTCTGCTACAAATATGTGAGCCACTTTGACGAAGAAGTTTAAGTTATTAGGTCCTTGTTAGAAATGCATATCAAACAAGTAAACATCAATGTATAGTGTAACATAATCACAATATTCTCTCTTATTTAAAATTTTATAGCAACAAAATAAATGTCGGGAAATTTCTTCCTGATGTGAAACGTGTATGAGTGTTCGAAAATCAGCAATAAAATCACTAAATTCACGCTTCACCAACAAGTTTCGATCGTGGGTAGGAAGGATTAAAGACTAATAATACCAGCAATTGTTTAATCAAAAAACATGCGTAGACTAATCCAATTTAATTGTGAATCAACTAAAGATAATGAATATGCTATGCATGCAAAGATTCTAAGATCAATATTTAGACTAGCAGATTAAGGATTACCAGATACGCACAAGCTCACCAATATAAGTGGACAACAGTGAAGTCAATAAAAACTCAGATTTCAGATATCGGACTCGAGAATAACATATCTAGATTAGAAACATACCTACAACCTCAGTGTCCTGTTGGCTGTTGATGCATGGATCTGTCTGCTATGAGTCCATCGCCACAAAAATTACTCGAATCGGGCTTCGAACGACTGAGAAACAGTCCGAAAGCCACATCATCTGCTTAACAGGTCTGTTTTGCTCAAACATGTCAGTACTGTAGCATGCGGGACGGGTCTGGCCTATTGTGGATCTGGATCTGAAGCGTCAGACTTGCACTGTAGGTAATCGGGTCGGGTTCCGGTTGCGGTAAAGTCAGATCCAGGTTGGAGCTGTTGTTGGTTGACAACTTAAACCCAAACTTTCTTAACTAATCGGATCAAGTCGGGTTGTGATGATAGTGGATTGGGTTGGGTCTTATGATGAACTCAAGTGGTAATCAGCTCTGCCTCGCACTGGATGAGGGATACGGGGGTCGACGAGGCTTCAGCGACGTCGTGACGGATGGCGGGGAATCCAGAGCGCTGAACTCGACGAGACGAGGTTGATCAGGGTTGCAGACGAGGGAATGTTTCGTCGAAGACTCGAAGCAAGTGGACGTGAGGGTGAGGAATTTAGATCCGATGTGCTCTCAGATCTAGTTGATGTGATAGGGGAAAGAGGCGAGTCCTGAGGCATCTGTAGGAGGTGATGGTTGCAGCGCGGCGACAAGGGAGGATGCAGGTGATGACAACGGGCAGTAGGGATGGGTACAAACTAGTGACCGTAACAGAAAAACAACTATAAAAGAAAATCAAAAATAAAATAAAGCCAAAAATACATAATGACTTGGACTACTTAAACAAAATTGAAGTGACTCATCTTCTCCAACAGTGATAGACGCACCAAGATCGTGGCTGGATGTTTGCATCATTCTCCCCGGGTGGGAGAAAACTCAGCCACGTCGAGTTAGAGGTGGAGATACTCTCATACTGCTCTAAAGCATGTAAGTCGCTTTGATCAATTCACATGTCATCAATCGGTGCCTTTCTTTTCCATCGGATCAAATATTTTTGAGTCCCACTATCACTAGTGGCGATAATTACATCATTCAAGGGTTTATTAACTATATTTGTGGTGTTAAGTAAAATATCTTGGAGTGGAAGAAGGGAAGGGCTCTCAAAAGTAGGCTCATCAACTAGTAGGATAGGATCAAGACCCTTGTAAATTTACTAGGTTTTCAATATTGAAAGTAGAATTGATACCAAAATTTATAACATGAGCATTATCATTTAATTTGTTCAATATTTGTAATGGATCGGCACTACAAGATGCAATTTGTTAACATCATCAATATTAAAAGTTTTTAATCTGCTCCTAACATCAGCTCATAACCATAGCTGGCTTTGTTTCGTGAATTTTTATCACTAATTTTTTTTTTGGTGTAATTCATGCACATGTGATGCAACAGATGATGCACATGATGCATATTCAAAAATTTTATAGTGATCAGCTATAGGGATAAGGTCTGTGGGCTGTTTAGGTCTAAAATCATCAACAATCTCATAAAGGTTTTTACTCATTATCCTAGCGACAGATGTATCATAGGCGAATCCAACGGTAGACAATTTGAAATCCCTATTTTCAACATGTTCACTTATAGGGATACACAAGAAAAGCGATAAAAATAAAAGAGAAAGAGGATGGTGTCGGCAGTAAAGGAGGAGAGGTATGACGATCAGAGCATGTAACAGTAGAGGTTAGTAGTGGAGAAGGAAGCGGTGACGATCAGAGTAGGCCACGACAATATGGTAGACGGAGGGGAACAAATAAGTGGTTGAGGGTAAGTGGAGTCGGCAGCAGAACCAGAGAAGGGAAAGGACGCATAATAGTTGTGGTAGCAACAGTGGGGACAGCAACTGCGGTGCCGAAAAAACAACACCAAACTTCTTATTCACGGGAGTGATTTTCTAAGAAAGCGCTTTCAGGCTCATGGGCTTCAATGGGACTCTGTTAACAATTACAGTCTTAACAGGGTTGGTGTAGTCGACAACTATATGTCTATACCCTTGACACTTATTACATCTAGCAACGATGCTAATCTTGAAAAAAAAAATGGTACCTTTGTTTTTGGAAAATTTTCTTTTCTTGTTTCTTATTTCATATTGCTAGAGTTCTCAACAATCAAATACACCTTGCTCATCGTATATTGTTCTTAATGTAAAATCATCATGTGCATCAACTCGTAATTTGTTTTGAAGCATTCTATTAAGAGTTGAAGATTCTCCAGTTCTAATCTTGAATATTGAAAATTTTGTTGACATGAGAGTGCCACTGTGGCATAGTGGTAAAAATCTTACAGTTTCTTAAGAGTATGGATTCCGATCCTGCTAATGTTGGCTACCTACAGCCTTTTCTGGTAAAAAAAGCGACAAGAAACAAAGATGAATTATTTTTCTTTCATGTTTGTTACAAACTAAGTTTTTATTCTTACGAGCTGCCAGAGTTTCTCTTGTACAGTTAGACCTATTGTTTCCTCTTTTTCTTAATAAATTATAACTCACATTGCCGCATCTATTTTACCTTTGTTCTCTTTTTCTTTCATGACGTTAAATTACTGTTGTTTCCCTGCTAAAGTTTGTTTTTCTCTTGTGTATATCTGGGCAATCAATACTTGAACATGTTGCTAAAATGTTGGATATGCTACCAAGCTAAGTTAAATTGAGTTGTTTTCTTGTACGTGCTATTCATATTTGTCAATATCGTACGATACACGATACACATCATACAATGCGATACGATATGATGAGAAAACGGTACGAATCGGAATTGTATCGGGTTAGGTTAGGTATCTATGATATGTCATATGTATCGTATGATATCCGATACATCATACGGATATGCAATATGATATGGAACAAAATTTGTATTGTCTAATATGTAATCTTTTAATTTAATTGGGGTTTTAAGTTTGATTTGAGTTTCAAGGCCATTATTTGTTTGGTTATAGAATATAGATCGTGAGGACCCAATAAATTAGGATTTTCTTCACTTGATCTAACCCCCTCTTCTTATCTCTTGGTCATCCTCCACTTCGATCACCCCGACTCTGGCGATTAACAGCTTTGTTGACCATCTTTAAGCCTCACCTTGTTCTCTCTCTGTACGTTTGTGTTTTTGTTTAAGTATCTTTCTGATTTGATTTTTTCTCTGTTTACAATATTAGTGTTATTCAAAACATGATATATGATTGTTGATTATTTAATTGTTAGGTTAGTTTTTCAAAAAAGATTATTAGATATAATGTATTACTACTTAATTGTTTAATTATTAGATCAATTCATAAGTTCTTGATTTAAGTATTGAGATTAGTTAACTTTATTAAGTATATTTTACTATTGTTATTCTTTGATGCTTTAGCTTCTGTAAGAGTAACAATAACCAAAAAGATTATTATAATTAGTGTCTAATAGAGTTTGTTTTATGATGCTATTTGATTAATAGCCTTATGGTTAAACTTAGAGCTTAGGAGGTAAGACTTGTGTACATATTTATTTACATACATATGAATTTTGCATGAGTGTGTATTTCATGTTATTATCGTATCTCTTATTTATTCGTCATTTTATGTTTAAATTGGTCTATATTCTGGTGATATATAATTATATTTTTAATTGCTTAACTATTGCACGATTAATGTGTCTTATGATATGCAATATGATATGAGATATGATACATGTGGAAAATGATATTCGATACATATCGTGAGTTGATGACTATGGTGCTATTAACTTGGCAGTTGAAAACGCCCCTAATTAATTGTAGTTGGCCTTATTCAAATTCCTTATGGAACGTATTTGGATTGACATATAATCTGGACTCTAATGATTTTTATAGTCATATTTAGCTTGTTTGACTTAGTCGAATTGTTTAATCTGATCATATGGCAGTATGGATCTTATTTATTTCATGGCTACATCTATTTGTAACTGTATTGTGGTAGAGATGAGGATAAATTCAGAAAGGTGTGCGCGCGCTGTAGAAAGGGGATAAAAGAAAAAGGAGACCGCCCACGCCTTACCTTCATAAATCCCTTTCCCTGTAGCAGTTCACCTTGTTTTTTTCATTGTATGCTTAACCAGTATTTCAATGATAACACTTTTCTGGGAAATATGCTATTGTATGTGATCAATGCAAGATTGCTGGTAAATTGTTTGGCAGCATAAATTGAGAAACAGAAATGATAATAGTAGTTTTTCCATTCACGGGTTCTGTTGGTGCTTTGGTTGTCACCCATTGGTGAATTCTCTCATTTTCTTCTAACAGAACGATAACCGTTACGTTACCTTTGTTTTCTTTACCATCTATATAGCTTTTCTCCAATTGTTTTCTGCGATGCATTATCTACTTATTGCATGTGACCAATGGGCAAATGATATTCAAACAAATATTGCAGTTTCACTAATAATTTCTCCCCTTTCTTCCCCTTTTTTCAGTATATACCAGAACCCAGCATTGTTCAGAGCAGCCTCCGTGGCCTTCGTTACTTCTTGCCGTGTGATATCGAAGTTATTGTGAAAAGGTCTGCTTTGGCGACCAGCTTTGTTTGTGGAAAATCACTGCTCTACGTGCACAAATCTTGGAAGGTGAGCTTCCTCAAAAACCATCACATTTAACATGCAAACTGGTGTTTATTTGGTTCGTGTGTGGGAGGCTCCTGCGAGGAAATCCTCCATGGAGCTTCTCAGAGAAGTTTCCATTGTTCAACCACGTGCATGCCAGTGAATGTGTATATATGTCCTCTCAAATGCTGTGCTGAATCTGCTGATTGTGAAAACATGTAGACAACTGTATAATTATCTCATTCTTTTAGTGCAATTGTCACTCTAAATCCTGTGTGTCGATACTATTGAATTTGCTTTGTCTTCCTGTTTTTTTCCTCTGGCGATGAGAATAGCGAAATGTCTGAACAAATTACAGGAGTTGTACCTTGTGTTACGGAACGGAAGAAAATGTAAAGCACTCCGTTATATGTGTGTGCATGCGCGCGCGCAAAAAACACCCCCCTTGGTTTTTTTCAAATGTTTTGTGCATTTTACATTAAGGGCCTGTTTGGTTAAGGGTGGAATTGAGGAAGTAGTAATAATTCCCTTTGGAACTTGGGAATTGGTTAGTAAGTTTTCCGGTATTTGAATGTTGTTGGGAAGTGTGGTTTGAAAAATGTTGTCTTTTCCGGTGTTTGGATGGTAATGTGAAAGTGGAAGTGGAAAAGTTGACCACAAAGTTGACCGTAAAATAATATTAAAATAAAAATTAATTAAGAAAAATAAAAAATAGACTGTAATTAGAATGCAAGTGAGATTTACATGGTCAAAAAATTAACTGTTTTGTGCTACAATTATTACAAATGAGATTTACATGATCACAAATTAACTGTATCACTCTGGAAGTGAGGAAATTATTGTGTAAAAGAGAAAAGATAAAAGGAAAAGAGATTTTCTTATTTTCCTTTTCCGGTGTTTGGATAGATAGAGAAGTGAGCAATTATACTTCCCTATTTCCTTACTTCCGCCCACTTCCTTGCAACCTAAGGGGCTGTTTGCTTTCCAGGAAGTGGGGGGGATTAAGGAAATAGGGAAGTGTCATTTCTCACTTCCTTGTCTATTCAAACACCGAAAAAGAAAAATAAGAAAACCTCTTTTCCTTTTCTTTTCTCTTTTACTCAACTATTTCCTCACTTTCAGGGTGTTACAATTAATTTTGTGGTCATGTAAATCTTATTTGTAATAAGTTGCAGCTCAAAACAGTTAATTTTTTTATCATGTAAATTTCACCTGGATTCTAATTACAATCTAATTTATTTTTCTTAATTATTTTTATTTTAATATTATTTTGCGGTTAACTTTGTGGTCAACTTTTTCACTTTCATTTCCACATTACCATCCAAACACCGGAAAAGACATAACATTTTTCAAACCACATTTCCTAACAACATCAAAACATCGCAAAACTTACTAACCAATTCTCAAGTTTCAAAGGGAACTATTACTATTTGCTCACTTTCTCACTTCCACCTCAAACCAAACAGCCCCTAAGTTTCTCTCTCTCTGAAAAACTTTCTTCCTTCTTCCTCTCCTTTCTCGACGACGACATCGATCTAGCTGCAGCATGGACAACCCCCCGCAAAACCCCCCCCCCCCCACCCCCCCCCCCCCCCCCACCCCCCCACAAAAAAAAAAAAAAAAAAAAAAAAATCCCACGCACAATATTCTTGTTTTATTATTTTTTCCCCCTAATCAGTGAATCTGAAAATTCTTTTCTTATTGTATTTTTTTTTTCTGATCATTGAATCTGAAATTCTAATTGCAATTTTTTTAAAGAATTGAGTCTGAACTGAATTCTGATTAATTTTGTTTGAAGACTTGAATCTTACTCTAGAGGCTCTCTTTAATTAGGGCTGCTGAACCAAAGCAGTTGAGGAGTGAGGACTAATATCCAAAAAACGACAGGCTTAATTTTTCTTGAATCAAAGTAGAAAACGTCACAGCATGAAAAAATCTCCACTGTTATAATGAGTGTACAATTCTAATTAACTGGCCTCATCATGATCTACTAGTTCAAAAAATATTAATGAATTATTATTATTAAAGTGCTGTTGGAGTTATTTAATGCGTTGATTAGATGATGTGAGTTATATAGTATTAAAAAATTATTTAAATGTGTTATTTTAAAAAAATTAGTCGCAATAATTGCTCAGGAGATTTGATAAAATTAACTAATGGTTATAGTATTTGAACAATTTCAAAGCAGGCTTTGAGTAAAATTTGAAAGCATGAACTCTATTTAAAAAAGACACGAGCTTCTTTCACCGTCTTGATCTTCTTGTATACTGTGAAAGTCATACATTTTTACTTCAAACTCCACTCTACAATCAAAGTCGACTTAAGGAAAATTTTCTCTCGTGACTCTTTCATGAATTTTATCTCTCTGTCTCTCCCCACCTCTCTCTCCCTCTCCCCCCTCCCCTCTTTCTGCACCCCCCCACCCCCCACCCCACCTCTTCTTTTTTTCCCTCACCATGTTCCTTGACACCAACGGCAATACACTAGTATTCTTTTACATATTATCTCTAATTTCTAGTAAAATAATAGTAACAAAGTCACCAAGAAACCAAAAAATTCCATAATAAACAAGCAAATTGAAAAGAAAGAGAATATTCCATCCAACATGCTCCCAAAAGATGAGCCCACCCAACACAAACGCTTCCCAATCCCCATCAAATATCAAATCTGTCTCACCCCAACTCCCAACAGGAAAAGCAAAAGCCACACCCGCGCTTTTCCCGCCGTCTCCCTCACGTGACTCACGCCCCCACCTGACATCATCTCCCCCTCACAAGTACAAAATCTCCGCGCCCCCTCGCTTTCTCCGCCCCCCGCTTGACCTCCCATGGCTTCCATCCCCGGCGTCTCCTCCTCCTCCGCCGCGGCCGCCGCCCTCAAACCCCACCAGAAATGGCAAAAACCCCTCTTCTTCCCCGCCAGATCCCTCTCCGTACCTCGCCCCCGGTCCATCGCCCGCGACATCCCGGCCGATCTCTCCACCTCCGCCGCCACCGCCGCCCCGGTTGCCAGCAACGGCATCAAGCCCCTCACCAAGAATCCGGTCGATCTCTGGCACCGGTACGTCGACTGGCTATACCAACACAAGGAATTAGGGCTTTACCTCGATGTGAGCAGGATAGGGTTTAGCGAAGAGTTTTTGGAGCGGATGGAGCCGAAGATGCAGAAGGCGTTTGCGGCGATGCGGGAGCTGGAGAAGGGGGCGATCGCCAACCCCGATGAAGGGAGGATGGTGGGCCACTACTGGCTCAGGAACCCTAAGATGGCGCCCAACTCGTTCCTGATGCACAAGATCGAGAACACGCTCGACGCCATCTGCGAGTTCGCGGACCAGATCATCAGTGCCAAGGTTAGGGTTTTTTCTAGTGTTTGAAGTGGGTTCATTTTGGTTTTGACTTTTAGTTTGATCACTAGGAACACAATCAAAACCCAGTTTTGTTGTGAAGTTTACCCTGGGATTTAGTTCTGGTTTCTGTTATTTTATTATGAATCGCACTGCAAGCCTTGTGCTATATACTTGTATAAGTAAAGGTTAAAATTCTCAACACATGTTTTTATGCCTATGAGAACTAGTCAACCCTCAAATAGACAACAAACTTGATAGGAATGCTTGCGCTACTACTGAATCACTAATATGCATATTTGTAGTTTATTTAACCAAGAACAAGAATTACGAAGAGTTGAAGACATTGTGCTTGAGTGCTGTGAATAACTTGGTGATACACGGGCTTGCTCATGATGGTTCCGGCCTTACAAAATGATTGCATAACAATTTTGAGAGTTTATCATTTCAATGAAGCGACTATTGCCTCTGCGGAACACTTAAGAGAGATGGCTGAACAATTCATGAATGAACCAATTGTCCCCTCACTAGTTTTCTGTCAGAGTAAATATAATTCATTCTTCTTAAAATTTGACGCAGTCAAAGGATTACTTTGGGTTTTCTGTTTTGGGACACTAGTTTCTTAACCGATATTATAGTATACTACATTATTCAGCCCAGTTATAAGGTGCACCTTTACCTTCTACTGCATTTCTGCGAGCTCCTTTCGGAATTGCCCAAACTGGATCAGGAAATTTCATATATCATATGTAGTCTCCGATGCCTGCACATTTGGAGGCAGTAATGGAATTATAGGTCTTTGACCTTTAATAGAGATAGAAATGTTGGATCACATTTGTTTTGAAGAACATGTTGTCATTTTCAGCTTGAAATCTAGTGAAAATACTAAGGTGCTAAATTCTCTGGCAAAGCTAGTGGTTCTTGTCAAATGGCAGCATTGGCAAAGAGGGTTGCCTGAGTAGGTCAAGAGGAAGAGTGTTTTAAAAAGAGGAAGTTAACTGAAGCGGATTTCTATGCTGGTCGGATTTCTATGTTGGTTCCTAGGTTGACATCTTAAGAGTCTGCTTTATTTTTCTAAACACCTAAAATCCGTAGGCAAAAAAATTGCCAGCATTGGGAGATAAAACCTTGAGGAAGAAAAGACAATTAAAAATTCACATACACTCCTTCTCCCCCTCCTCTCATGTCTCCTTTCTTTTATTCTCTTTCTTGAAGCTGGAATTCAAAATAGGCAAGGGCTCAAAGTCCTTTTAGGTAAGAAAATCCATATAGATAAAAGATTTTGCTATCTGAATGTACTTTCCATTTAAGGTCTAAGCAGATCTTAAACATTCATTTCTGTACTGCACTATACCAGCTTATCTGCAATTACGTACCAAGCTGGATATTTACTGAAGCATATTTGAGTGCCAAGGAGAGATGTTCACTGTTCTTGTTTCCATGCACCCTTCTCTGTGATAAACTACTTTCCGTGCTTTAGAGGAATGTATTTTCACCAATCACAGATTATTTGAGTGCAGTTAGCATGGACATGCCTTCACATCTCCCAGACATCCAATTATAAAGAGATGACAACAATGTTGGAAGGATAATGAAACTCACATGAACAGCACACTCTTGTGTAGATGGGAAAAAACATTCATGTCCTTGGTTTGCACTCTAAGAGTGGAGGCTGACTACTATTTTCATACATTTGAAATCATGCTTCAATATCAGTCGGCTGTGTCATTGTGACACACCGTCAACATTGTCGACTAAAAAATAATTTAGGAACTTGCGTTTTAAAGTTTAAAAGAAAAGTTTGCAAAAGTATTTCTGCAGCGCACTAATTGCCTAATACAACCCAATATCTTCTATGCTTGTTTTCTGTCAATTTTTGGGTTACTATGCTCAGGGCACGAAATGTACATCCTTGGTTATTGCTGACTATATGGTAAAGCTGTAGAACTTGTATGCATCATTTGGATGAAGAAACTTGTGCATTACCAAGACCAGATAGCAGATGCCGATTAATCTTGTGGGCAATCTTATTTGATCTATAATTATTATGGCTGATGCATATCAACCCCATATGCTCAGCTACTTGATCGATCATTTTGTGGTCATTTCCAGAGAACATTCCTTATGATGAGCCATCTACAACACAATAATCTATTACCATTTCAAGTAGACTGTTAACTTTCCCTTGTAGGAGAATGATCAAGAAACAATCAATGTTTGAGCAACAGAGCACAGCACTTGGCTCCAAATTTTTGTGCTGGTTGTTTTAAGGAGGTTGTGGTCAGCATAGTGTTTGTTAATAGTCATGATGTTAAGTGGATTGTCTTTCGGTAAGTTTAAGTGTGTAGACAAGGTAGCTTCAAATTCAAACTAATATTGTGCTACTTTTGGGTATATTCTTTGTCTACAAATGTATTTTATTGTCCAAGAAATACGGATTGCTCTTCATTGAATTAGCTTAGGCTGCATGTCAATGGGGGTTTCAAGCTACTATTTAGTCTATTTCTTCTTAGCAGCTTCCTCTTTCTTATTATTTACTAATATTCATAGCAGAATTTAAGCTCCATACAATTAACCCTATCCTAATTCTCTTGCTTCACATTTAATATATAACGTTGCTCTTTCTCAGAAAATATATAATATTGCTGCCGTAATATTTTGAATAGCTCATTCCTCATTTGGTTAAAATATCTCTAAAACCCACAATTTATTCACATCACAACATTATAACTGAAAGAGATCTTTATAGCATATTATGTTATACTTTTAGGGTAACCATATCTTATCTAAGGAATTGGTGGCTATACCACCATATGAAAAATGAAGGTCAACTAGTGGAATTTATATATTTTCCTCTTCTATTTCAGCTTCTCTATTTCTTTTTATTCCCTATGATATGTGATAAAAAGTGTGTGCTTTAGACTTAAGCTGTGACTAAACTTGTAACTTCCTACTCTCGAATGAATGTATGAAAGCTAATGAATTCTTAACTTTGTGAAATAAGGGAAATAATTTCTTACCTAAAAATTAGAGTTGATAACCTAAATTCTCTAAATGATTCCAATTCAGAGGATGACCAACTAGTGTCAAAAATTATTCACGTGTATCACATCCCATTTGCCCAAACTAAGGACATTGTAATTCAAATTGGACACCATAAACGGATATAAGTGTTGAACCTATTCTTTTCCTCCCTAAGAAACTATGCATTTTCGGTATACAAGCATGAGTTTATATATTTCAATGTTTCTGATTACGTAGAGGCCACCTATTCAAGATCTTCCTATTTAACTCTACTTTAAAGTACCACAGCATGTACTGGACTATGATTGATTCCTTTTGGTTGCTCTTCTTTTGTTTTGTATACCAATGTCTGTAATTTCTAGAATTAATGAGATATGACCTCATCTATAAAGCCTGAATAATGTTAGGGTTCCTTTGAAATATTTGTAATCATGTATTCCTTTCTATGTTTCTGGGAGCTGTGCCTTTATTCGGTGTGATGTTTTTAGATTCTATGGAATGATTCTCATTCGTACGCAAGTCATAAACAATAACCAAAACTACAACTCAGAATAGGAATTCTTGAATAGAGATTCCTGGAATTAGGAAAAAAAAAACATATGGAGATCAATTTCAAGACATATTGCACGCATAAGTCTCAACATTTTAAGAATTTACCAAAAGTAACCTTTATTGTCTTTGTCATAGGCCAATCAACCTTTATTATATGGGATGCAGTTAAACCTTCTCACCCTGTGATGTCTCGTTTTATTTTGTTGTGTCTGGCCTAGTTTCCATGAGCTCCTGTTTTGGTTAGCAGTTTGTGCTTGCCTTGTGTTCATTACTATCTAGTCTAGCTTTATAATGAATCAGGTTGGATTCAACTTTCTGTACAGAAAAAAGGAGGGGGGCAAAACTGAATGAAAAGGACTTGAAGGTAAAGGTGACTTGACTCAGAATTCTTAGAAAACAGGTAGAAAAGGAACAAGGGTGAACTTGTTGCTCAAACACGGTGATAAATGAAACCACATAATGAAGGCTTATAGGTGAGTGTTTGGGGGGGGGGGGTGTTAGAATTTAGAATTAAACACAGACATATTTCTTGGAATAGTAGTGGCTATTAACATGAGACTCTACCATTTGTAGTATTCTGCAGTTGAATGAGAGATTTGAGCAGTCCACAATCCAATTGCAAATGTCTTGCAGTTTTTACTTTGGGTGTATAAATTATTAGATCTGTCTGTCTCATGTGACATTTTGTTTTGTCTCATGTGACATTTTGTTTTGAAGTTGCATTTCACTGTAATGCCAATATATATCACACAAGTATTAATGAAAACTAAGGCAAAAAGGAAATTAGTATTCCTTAGAGTATGGATAGTGATTGAACAAGTCATGCGCTAGTTATAATGAAATAAATAGACACTTAGCTCTTCCTTTGGGCGTTTGCAAACAAATACTTGACTGCATCATTTGAAGTGTTTGGTTAACCTGGTCAGTGTTGTAAAGATTTTGTAGCATAAAATAGGGCGTTTGTTTTGTGAAAGTATAATTGTTACAGAATGCATCATAATCTTATTATTTGATCTAGGAGAAGACTTTATTGCTGTATTTCTTGTAAGCATCTGATGAGAATTTCTGTCTACAACCAGAATTTCATTACCTTTACTGTATTGACATTTTTTGTTTAAACAGATTAAGCCCCCATCATCTCCAGCCGGTCGCTTTACGCAGATTCTGTCTGTGGGGATTGGAGGTTCTGCTCTGGGGCCTCAGTTTGTTGCTGAGGCATTGGCTCCTGATAATCCTCCTCTCAAGGTAAGCCTCTTGTTTTTGTATCAGCAATTTTATTATATTGTAACCTCTCATTTTCTGTCCACTTCAGATTTCCATTGAATTACAGTTTTAATGATTTATATTTTGTTCTTGTTTTTCATTAATTTGTAAATGTTGATTTTCTCCTATTTATACATGTACCGATACTTTCTGCTCTGCACACCCTACTATTTTAATTTTTCTATATTGGCCTTCTTTTTAGTTGGTAACCCACCATGAAAGGTTTGCAGTGTGATTTTGAGGCTTGCATCTCTTCCAGATCTCTTTGAGCCTTTTGGTGGATGGGATTTCTTTATCATTTGATAGGACTACTCCTGCAAATTCATCAAGCAGAAGGCTTATGTTACTACATACAAACTGCCCTCTGCAATTACTTTCATGTTCATATTCTAACATAGCATTACAAACTCTCTCAGAAAAAAAACTAGCATTACAAACTAATCAATGATCAACGTTTATATTTCCCATCTCACTCACAAGTCACAAATATTGGTACTGCATTTGTAGTCTAATAACTTTGGAAATTTTATGTGGCACCCACCATTTTTTGTCTGCTAAGGTTAATCCGCCGAGATGTATTTGTCATTACTAATCGTCTGACAATTAGGTCGTAGACTTTGCATAGTAAGATATAAGTTTTCTATAAGTTATTATGTAATAGGAAATTTTTAATCAAGCCTTTTAATAATTTAATACTTCAGTCTTCAGGCTAATTAAACTCTTCATTTATCAGCCCAAATCAATTGAATAAATGTTTAGCCCAAAAAGAATATCAATTCAATCAACACTTTTTCTTTTTACATGTGGTGTTTGTCTAAATTCAAATAATCATCATCCTCATCTAAATCTTTTCCCATCAAGATATGATCATCTATGGAGCACGAGTCCATGAAAGATTTGACAAGATTCTGCAATTGGATCTTAATGTGTTGTTGACTTTCTCGTAATTAGTGTGACATCTTTCTTGTAATTAGTGCCAATTTTCTGGCCCCAAAAAAAAAAAGAACAAGAGAATTTCCTATTGTTGCCTCTCGTAGGAGTCTATGTTGTGTCTGAGTGTAGCTGATCATCCTCTCAGACCAGCTGCTGATTATCACTATCTTTTACTTCATCCAGACCTGCTTGCGAGGGCTTGCCATGATCCTAAAGGTGAGTTGGTGTTCTCTAAATTCTCCCAAACTTGAGAAAATGTCTAGGAAGGAAAAAAATGATAAATTTGGTCTACAATGCATTCAACTCGCAAGCACACGTAAAGCCAGAACTCAAAGATAAAACATTTCAAATTAGGGTTGGTAATGGGCCGTGTTGTGTCGTGCCTCGTCAAACTCAGACCCGACCCACGTAAAACCACCTAAACTCAGGCACGACTCATAGTAATTTATAGGCCTAGACCTATAAGCCCATGTATCAGTACTGGCCCATGTGCCGTACTGGATCGGACCATTCATTCCTCCATTCATGCTTTGAATCGTGTTGGCACATTCGTGCCAGAATTGGGCCTCTCATTTTGTGTTTATTTGTACATACTCATGCTGGCTTCACACATTTTGTGCCTAATAGTGTTTCTAAAACAGTTAATTTTATCATAGAAATTCATATATGAAAACCAGTAGGATTAAAATTTAGGATTTTGTTAAATTAGAATTAGATCAATAAATGAGATGAGTTTAATAAGAATTTGAGTCATGAGATCTAATTTCATCAACGGCTGAAATCGATTTGATGCAAGTTGATGAGAGGTGATAAGAGTACTATTAATCAGGCCAACCAATCACCAGCCCAGTGGAGCTCCATTTGTACCTTCACTAGGCCGTGCCGTGGGCCATGCCCTACGCAGTCATGACATGGAATTAACTAGACTGTAAATTTTACGGCCTAAGCATGATCCAGAGTCCTATTCTTATCAGTGTTCTAAATATCCCCGATATAACCCCGATATTGCGTCGATATTGCGTTTACGGCACCTAGCCGCAATGATTGTGCCTAACCGATATAGTGTTTTTCATCCAAAATCGCCGATAAATAGGCATGAACCCGATATATCGGCCGCAATTTTGACGATTTTGGACCCGATATAGCGTTCTACACCCAATTTCTAGGTTAGATATTTGGGTAATACAAGTGATGTGGCAATGTGGCATTTTTGAAGATTTTACACTTGGATAGTAATTATGGATTCGTAGGCTTAATGTAAGTTATCGAGTTAAGCATTTCTTAAACATATAAGTATGATGTTTTATGTAGATTTATATAATTTATGCATATATTGTCTTATTGAGATGCGATTTAAGACAAGAAGATATGTATATTTACAATCCGATTTTGACATCCGATTTTTTAAAATATCCCCGATATATCTCCGAGATATCCCCACCCGATAAATTTTCCCGGCCGATATAGTCGTTGTGGCCGCCATTTAGAACACTGATTTTTATTACTCATGTATTGAAATTTTTCGTGCCGACCCATCGTGCCTTAGGCTGGCCGGGCACATTACCAACCGTATTTCAAATATAAAATCATACATATCCAAGTGTATAAAATTTGTACACATCACCCTAGAATAGAGTATTTTACGTTTGATCTCCTTAGAATATTAAACGTTTGGAACATCAATGTGGAAAGATTTCTTAATGTTCCTTATTGTTTTCTTAAGAATGCACAAAATATTCTATTATTCATCTCAAATTCCAAATGTTTTATTATTGAACAACTAAGAGACTCAAAATTTTAAACTTAGCAAACATGTAGTGGTTTATGTCACAAAACTGTGTTAGTGCCATACTTCAATCCAATATTTTACACAAATACCCTTTGACATTACTTTCACATATACTTCCCACGAACAATTGATAAATAAACATAATTTACCTACTAGTAATTTTGAATAAGTATTCTCTCATCTATACCTTTTGCATATAGATCCCTATGTATCTTCCATCTACAAAATCACAAATTTGATGTCACCCGTGGCTTTACACGGTTGTGGCACATAAGTGAGCGAGGTTTGGCAGAGTTTCATAAGAGAACACTTGGCCTAGATCAACGTCAATATCATAATTGCTCTAGTGAATAACTAAAGAAAATAGATGGATGGGATTTCTCTTTTTCTAAAATGATTCCCTTGTAATTGTAAAAAGACCACTGGATTTTGTTCAATTGCTGGCTTTGAGCATAAATTATTAAGACATCATTGTTGTCATTATTCTTATAAATAAGTGTAACTCTGTACATAGGCTCAAGAAAAATATCTTATGCACAATACTGAATGAACTTTTAAATAATTAATTATATTCATGATTTTTAAATAATTCTTGTTTTCTGTACATAAAAATTTCTTAATAAAGCTAAAGAATCAATTGAGCTTTTTGAAATTACATGTTTATAGATTTTGCACTTCTTCAATTTCACCATAAAAATGTATGCCCGTGCACAGACACTCACACTGTGGTACAATTATTGAGTGTGGAAATATTCTCTGTAATCTGAATAATATAATCTTCTAACTATTACCATGTTATCTTTTTAAAGAGAAATATAAACTTTTACAACTTGTGACTACATGCTAGTTGTTTATCATTTGATTTTTGTTAGCAAATTTTCTTTATAAAAATAGTATCATTAGGGCTTCAAAAATTTAAAATTTATATGAATTTTCATCTGAAACCAACATGCTTAAAAGCTAGTGACCGAAACAGCGGTGAGTCAATTCTGTCAAAGTTTGAGATTTCAAGTGACCAATGCACATCAAACCGTTACCCTAATCCTTGTCCCGTCTCTCGATTTTCCAATTTATTCGTTTCAACCAAGGTTAGATTACTGTAGGAGCAATAGTGTAGTAGTTTTTGCACGTAAGATGCTCTGTGAGGTGCCTCTAGTCATTATATTGGTAGGTGTTTTTGAATATTTAGACTGTAGAGGATATACTTTTTCTTTTGTTTGGCCATTTTGGTTCTCAAGGTTTACATAAATTATTACTGGAAGTCTGGAGGAGTTATTGACTTATGGTCATTGGAGATGGGCCCTACAGATGTCTCATTTGTTCAGTTATGTTCAGTTAGATCCTCTGTTTCCCATCTAATGATCCATTGACGTTTCCACATTTAGGTTATATTGTCCTCTTCTGTTCTACATATGAATTATGTTTAGATAGTTAGATGTGCCTTTTTCATTTTACTATTTGTTTAAATTTTTTATCATCATAATATCCATTGATTCTTGTTATGGGCACTCCCATCTTCATTGTGTACTCCTGTATTGTATGTTATGTTTCTCCTTAGCTTGTACATGATTATGTTGTTTCAGTACCCCTTTTGTGTGTCACTGTGAAAGCTTGCTGAAGTTTCCTATCTTTATGCAAAGTTTCATATGCTTTAGAACAGGTAATTTTCAGATGCGAAAAAGTTATCCTCGTGTGTGTCTGAATGTTCTTTTATTCCATTTTCCTTACTTGTCTTATACAACTTTACAGTGTTGTGGAATTCCAACTAGCACAACTTCAATATCCATAGATCCAAAAGCTGATATGTATTTGGGTTTTCGTTATAAATCCTGTGGATGTGCCAGATTAGGTTTATTGACAACACAGACCCAGCTGGAATAGATCACCAAATTGCACAGCTTGGACCAGAGCTAGCATCTACACTTGTGATTGTAATTTCAAAGGTTTGCATGCTATCATTTTGTTATATTTGAGTCTTCTGCCATGTAATGGTTTAAGTTTGAAAATGTTATTCATCCGAAGTTTGAAACCTTCATGTGCATACTCAGAGTGGAGGTACCCCTGAAACCCGAAATGGTTTGTTGGAAGTGCAAAAGGCCTTTCGAGAAGCTGGACTGGATTTCTCAAAACAGGTTTTGATCTCAGGTTTTAATTCTGATTTTTTTTTTGTTTTCCTTCCTATATTATGCTGGATGGATATGAATGTTTCTCTTCACATGCTGAAGAGTAAGATATTTCAAACTTTCCAACCTATCATGACTACGAATCACTGATTCTTATTATGCAATCTTATTCCTCCTTTTATTATTGAGCTGACCCTAGAACTTTCAAATGTAGCTTGATGGTCGATTGAGTTATTTTATGACAATATTATGGATGCTGTATATTTGCTAATGAGTATTGCTCTTCTTTGCAATTATAGTTTCTTCCTACTGCTTAGTTACAGGCTGATTGCATTTAGCTACTCTGGATATATCTGATTTTATATCATTGCATGCATTAGCATATAAACATAAAGATCAATATATATAACTAGTTTCATGAATGTCAAATTTCTAAACCCAGTTTATAACCCCTCTCAGAAACTACAAAACAAGAAAATCGGACATCAGTCTGTTATTCACAATTGATCCAGCACTATAATCATCTTCAAGAATGATATCTTCATTTTCCTCATCTTCTTCTTCACTATCCATATATTCCTCCTCCATCGTCTACTTCCCCTTTTCTTAATTGCAATATTGCAATTGCACATGTTTTATGGTCCTACAAACAATTGAAAAGAAAAAGAATTTATTCGATGCTAGAGAATTAAGAATTAAGAATTAATTATTTAGATTATACTATTACAAGAAATTAATAGCCGCCACCTCTTCTTTTCTTTTGAATGGAGCTTTTGGTCCTCCAAGTTCAAAGCACTTTTAGATATCCTTCAAAGGGTTCTCATGTGGTATAGGCCAGGTTTTTTCTCCACAATCCATCCATAATCAGATGCTATATCGGATAAGGAAATTGGATCTCATGTCTCTCTATTATCTTCTCTCTTTTTTCAAAGTTTCAGGTTTTAGTTAATCATGCCAATTGTTTGAAAGTCTCAGGGTAGGAGCTTCTTGTTTGTAGATAGAATGTACTGTTAGTTGGTAGGTTCTGAACATGTTAATGTGTGAAACTATGTCAGAATCATAGAGCAGGCCCATTTACTCAGTGAATGTGAAGGCAAGGAAACTTGAAAGTTATGCAAATAGTTTCCTACTTTGACAGAGTTGGACACGGAGATCTGTCCCTCGTTCTCATTGCTTGTCAGTTAAGCTTGATGAGCTTATCAAATAACTATATAAATAATTGCAGTGCATGGATGAATTTATGTTGAGCAAAGATAATTTGAAATTGTTAGGCTAAAACTATATTACAGTGGTGTCAGTGGGGACTGGAGAGAAATTAAATTGATCAAGGTAGCTCAATCTTATGTGGTGAAGATCTGAGATAGTTAACTGAGTAGTTTATATTTCTTTTGGAGGGTCAAAAAAGAAATAAGAAGGCCCCGTAGTTTAATATGTGTGAATTTATTAATGTACACACACCATCTAGATTCCCAGGATGTACCCCTTTAGAGGTGGCAACAAGCAAGGGTTTCATGATGTCTGCCTTTAGATGGAATGAGCTTTATTATGTTGTTTGCTCTAAGTGTAACAACCAATGGTTCATGACGCAGACCCAAATATTGTTGTTAGATTGATTATGTATTTTGCTTTTGTTTTATTGGATCTGTCACTAGGTTAGTGCTTCATTGTTTCTCATTGAGGAACTTTTCTATTTTTAGTAATTACTGATGAATACATGACACTTGATTCAATTTCCATACTTCCTCTTCCTCACAACTGTACCAACTTTTGTGATTTTGAATTTTTTAGTCAGTGCTTTTTCTTGCCATCATGGAGGTACGTACAACACTCCAGGAATGAACAGCTTTTTTTTTTGCTCTTGGAGCCTTTTAACCAGAATATATGTAGACTTTTCTCTTCTTTTCATTTTTTTCCTTCCAGTGGAACATATAATTTAAAAAGTGTTCTTGTGCAGGGTGTTGCCATTACTCAAGAGGGTTCCTTATTAGATAACACTGCTAGAATTGAAGGGTGGCTAGCAAGATTTCCTATGTTTGACTGGGTGGGTGGTAGGACATCTGAAATGTCTGCAGTTGGCTTACTTCCAGCAGCACTACAGGCATGTTTCCCGTACTTTTGATAGCAGTGTAAAGTTGTTTAGTACCTAATCCTGATTAATTCCTTATATTATATTATCTTACTCAGAGCATTGACATTAAAGAGATGCTTGCCGGGGCAGCTTTAATGGACGAGGCAAACCGCACAACTGTGGTACATAGCTGGAAATACTGAAGACTAGTGTTGATTTCCATGATTTTCTAATCCATCCATGTTATGCAGGTGAAGAATAATCCAGCAGCCTTGCTTGCACTGAGCTGGTATTGGGCAACAGGTGGAGTGGGATCTAAGGTTCGCCATTCCGAGTTATCCTTTTGTTAAACTTTTCTTTTCCTTTCCTTTCCTTTCGGGGTTACACCAGTTTTTATCTCATTTTTGCTAATGGCTGGCTGTTTACAGGACATGGTTGTACTTCCGTACAAGGATAGCTTATTGCTGTTTAGTAGGTATTTGCAGCAGTTGGTCATGGAATCACTTGGAAAAGAATTTGACCTTGATGGGAACCGTGTATGTATACATGTATTTTCATTCAGATTACTTCATTGCACTTGATTATTGTATATGTTCTCGAGAAGCAACTTTCATTTTTTGGGTTATAAAGTAGTGTATATGATGTGAAACTGTAGGTTTGTATGAAAATCAGCAACAAAACACTCAATCATGCTTCACCAACATGAAATGGTAAGAAAAGATTAAAACTAATAAAGCGAATAGATGTAATAAAATAACATGCGCATACAATTCCAATTCAATCAAGAATCAACTAAAGATCATTTATTATGCGGTAAAAGATTCTACGATCAAGATTGAAGTTACTGAATTCAAAGACAAGCAGATACACTTAATCTCACATTTGTGGATAATAGTTAAATCGATAAAATATCAGAAATCAATTATCAGACTCGAAATAACCGATCTGGATTAGAAATGTACCTACTGAGAATCGGGTCGGCCTCAGTGTTCGTGATGACTGTAAATGTGTAGATCTTGCTTCCACGAATTCAATGGTTCGAATGATGAATGAATCAGATTCTGGATCGTCAATATATTGCCCGAAAACAAAGATGGATGCTTAATGAGTCTGTCTCTCGCACTGTGGTTACTATAGAAATTGGATCAGGTACTGTTGCAATTGGATCCAGGTTGGACTACTATAGCAATTGGGTTTATGACTTAAATGCAACAATCAGCTAATGAATCCGGGTCGGATAGTCTTCTTTGAACTCGAGTTGGGCTCGAATTCTTCAATAGCAACAGGTCTTTGATGGGTAGTAGTCGTGACCGAGGAAGAAGAACGAGGACAGGCGTGTGGTGCTTGGCTGGAACAATCGCGCGACAGTGTGCGTGGAGGCGGGCCACAAAGGCTCGCGACAAGGAGGCGGTAGAATGCTTAGGCTCCTGTGGTGTTGGCTGCTCGGAGCCTTGCACCAGGGCAACGTAGGAGGAGGCCGAGACGGCTGGGCGCAGGGGCGCCTGGTCGTCGACGAAGGCAGAGGGCTGTGGGGGTTAAGGAAGAGGTTGTCGAAGAGAAGTTGCTGGCATGGAAGTTGATGCTGCGATTGACGAGATGGGTTCAGTGTTTGGGAGAAAGGAGTCGAGAGGAAGAAGGAAAATCACATGCTTACGTGAGGGAACAATAAAGAAGGAAGAGGGAAAAGGGTGTGGAGTCACGTGGGATTGACTCTGGCGAGAAAACAAAGAGGAGAGAGAAAAAGAAAGAAAAGAGATGATGAACACTAAGGGGTTTATTTTTCTAGGATTTTTATGGAAATATTTCTAGAATTTCTAGGGTTTTTTTAATTTTGAAGAGAGAAATTTGTTGGAGAAGGATTGTGGAGAGGTAAAGAGAAAGGAGATAGTACTGTCGACACTCGGAGGCGCACACAACAGGCCTGTCAGCACTAGGAGGCGCACGCAACATGAAAGAGGATAAAAGGGATAAGTTAGCTAGAGTTTCACACTTTTAACTAGAATTCTTAGGACTTCCCACCACTAAGAGAGAAATTTGGAGAGAGATCACAACTCACATAAATTTGAGAAAAATTCTTTAAATAATAATTCATTGCATATTGTTTGATACAAGAGGCCTTTTATAGGCGTTTACAAAGTTGAATACAACTCAAACCAAAACTCCTAATCAAAATAGAAATACAATTCTAAATTTTGGAAACTAAAAATGTCAAAATAAATAAAACTGAAAAATACATAGAATTCTACTATTGAAAAATTGGAATAAAGCACTCCACCGGTGAAACATGTGCCATACACGTGGCTTGATGTCCGCATCAGTATAACAAACATATGCACACCAATGACCAGTCAAACATTTAAGAGGGCAAGATCCCTCCTCTTAAGAGAACTATCAAACCAACACCCCCCCCCCCCCCCACACACACACACCCCAATATGCAAGCATGGAAAAATACATAGAATTCTACTATTGAAAAATTGGAATAAAGCACTTCACCGGTGAAACATGTGCCATACACGTGGCTTGATGTCCGCATCAGTATAACAAACATATGCACACCAATGACCAGTCAAACATTTAAGAGGGCAAGATCCCTCCTTTTAAGAGAACTATCAAACCAACCCCAACCCCCCCCCACACCCCCACACACACACACCACACCCCCCCCCCCCCCCCCCCCCCCCCCCCCCCCCCAATATGCAAGCATGGAGACACCCCCTCCCTCGTGACCGACTGCCCACAAAAAATAATTAAAAGAAAAATCATTGTGAGGAAGATCTCAGATGTCTGATCAATGCAAAATTAATAGTTTAGAAAAATATCAGGACAATATCAAGTACATCTTATAAATGCAAAATAAGTGATTTCAAATCAAACTGAAAGAGCTGCACTTTCAATACAAATGCCCAAAACCAAATTGCAAACATACTCAATTTGCATGCACATAATGTAACCCGAAAGGAGATTCTGTTGATTAATTGATTGGAATTGCAGTCTAAAAATATTATGCAAACCAAATAAAATTAATTTTGTATGTGCTTTAATTGTTTTAGGTTATTAACACTGCTTTTGCCAAATTTGTGTGTGTGTGTGTGTGTGTGAGAGAGAGAGAGAGAGAGAGAGAGAGAGAGAGAGAGAGAGAGAGAGAGAGAGAGAGAGAGAGATCAATAAAATTGTATTTTTGTAACCATTACTTAGAAATTAGAATGTTTAACTTTTTTTCTTTTAGGAAACTTTGATTTTTAACTATTGACCTGGACTATGTCTTTTGAAGTTCCACCATGTACTTTTGTAATGAAGAATTGGACTTGGACTTGCTTCTAAAAGACCTTTGACTCAACTTCGTATCCAAAATGCTTAGATCATTTTCACTTCCTTCATTTCTTCCTGCCGAAAATCATACTTCATAATGCCTTTGCTCCGGGCTGATACAACGATTATAAACAATTATTATAAGTCCCTCATGGCAGTTGTTCTCTATTGGCAGGTTAATCAAGGAATCACTGTATATGGAAATAAAGGAAGCACTGATCAACATGCGTGGGTTTCTCTTGACTTTGTTTTTTTTATCATTCTTGGGTACTAAGGAAATTAATATCTGACATGTACTAACTCTTGGGTGGCAGCTATATTCAACAGCTGAGAGATGGGGTCCACAACTTTTTTGTTACATTTATCGAAGTATTACGCGATAGGCCTCCTGGTCATGACTGGGAACTTGAACCAGGAGTAACTTGTGGTGATTACCTATTTGGAATGTTACAGGTTGGTGTTTAATCCATAATCAAAATCAATGTGATTATTTAAAAATATACTGTTAGTTCCTATTGCTCGGCCTCGCAGTCGGTCAGTACTGTGAGCAGTTAATAAGTTGTACATTCTTTTGTTACATCAATATCTATAGTGAGGAAGGTTTTGATCTTGAGTACTCTTTAGCCTTCTAGGTAAAGTTTTGAGTTTCACTCAAATGATAGCTATATGAATTAGCCAGAAATACAGAACAATACATTTTTTCATTGTTAATACTCAAAACCCTCTGGGTTCCAGACTTATTTAATCATCAATCCATATCTCTGCATCATGTCTCATGGAAACTTATTTAATCATCAATCCATATCCTCTGCATCATGTCCACCGAACTGTGGAATGTTTCTCGCTGTCGAAGCCTTTGGTGCTAAGTAAATCAAGCTGTTGTGCAACATGAGCTGCATGCAGCATGAGTTAGTATGAATAGACCCTTAGGGTGTGTTTGGTATTACCTCTGTTTACTCCTCAAGTTCTCTTTTGGATAAGTCCTTTTTTATAAAAGGACTAATCCAAAAGCGCTTTCTAAAAAATGTTTTTTTATAATTAAGACGTTTGGTTATTTTAAATTTAAGTGCTTATAAAAAAGTCTAAATTTTAAAATAATTTATTAGAAGTAGTTAGGATAGAAAAGTGTGAGGGAAAAAGTTTAGATAAGATTCATAATCTATAACAAGAGAAATAGAAAGAAGAATTAGGCTCCACTCATGCGGATAGGCTTGGTTCACTTTCCCCTGATGTAAAATCACCTGGATCGCAATCACCTTCAAATCGAATCAAGATTTAAATTGAGAAAAAAGATAAAATTTGGGTTTCCACCCCTTGCACGGGCTTCTCACCAAAAACTCGAGAGCAAAAGAGACTCAAGAATTACTCAGATAATTTGTGAAAATTTTAATCATTTAATAATTCATTAATTTCAACAAGACAGTCTAGGGGGCCTTATATAGGCTTTACAAAAGAGAACTACTGGGAAATAACCGATGTGGTACTAAACGCCCACAAAGGAACACAAATACAACTAAAACACTTACTATAAATAAAGCTGAAACAAAATACTAAATAATCAGCTAAGACATGAAGAGATAAATATGGCTGCGTGATGTCCTCATCAATTCCCTCGGGGTGGGAGGAACTCGACCCTGTCGAATGAGGACTCTCCTCACGAAGTATCTCAATCGGGCCAAGGTGGTGGTCGTGGCAGCAGCAAGGGTACATCATGTCGAGACCATGGTGGCGAAAGAGGAGCTGGTCTCCATGGCAGACCGGTGGTGGAAGATAGCAGCACGATCAAGGAACAGGGAGTAGAGTGAGGTGCATCATCCTGGCTGAAAACGGAGTCGATACCAGGATCCCACGGGCTATCCAACTCGTAAGCAATCACCCTGTTATCAACTGTAAATTCCTGCAAAATACTATATGGGTATGCAGCAAATTTGTAGGGCTTATTGCAAATTGCTATCAGCCTAGTGATATCATCAATATGTGCAACAGGCAGATGCAATGCAGTAGGTATTCTAAGCATAGCTCCTAACGATGGGAGAACGAGAGATATAATATGCCTAGAAGGACACACATCTAACAATGGAAGTATATGGGACTCAGACACAAACTCTAAACAACCCGAGAAAGAAGTATTAGAAACCAGTTGTTGGACCTTGGCAAGAAATTCAGGTAACTCCCCAAAAGGTGAATTGATAGGAATAACCATAAAACTAGGTTCAACACAAGGAGACTCGATTAGCTGATTAGACATAGTGGGTATATTAGGCTTAACTGTTTCGTCTACGTCATCATTGGCACTATCAGAAGACATATGAATTTCATCAATAATCTGTGTGACAGAATCAACTGTCATGTCTTCAATTATGTTAACAGTTTCAGAAGAAACTTGGACATCCTCAACAGTCTTCGAATCGTCAACTTCATCAGTGGGCACAGTTCTAAGATGTTGACTCTCTGAGGGGCACTGATAATTATAATGTTCATAGCCCTTACATTTAGAACATTTGACCTTGGCATTGACCAGCGTCTTGAAAGTCAAGTCTAATCTTAAGGCCACATCAAAGGCATCTTCAACGGTGTCTAGGTCATAGGGGCCAGTAATCATAGCATGTTTTATTTTAGGCCGTAAACCCCAAATAAACCTAGTTAGAGTCTCAGAAGGGTGTTCTCTCACTTCATTACGATGGGTTAAGTCCTTAAATATGTTAATGTACTCATGAACGGACATATGACCCTGATGGGGATTGTGTAGCTGGTCTAAGTGGGAGTCCCTATCATGCTGATTAGTCATGATGACTCAAGCAAGCAAGCAGATGCAATGAAGAGCCCTAAAGTCAATTAAACTAAATGTATGCACTAAACAAAAATTCCCTAAAGTTTAAGGCTCAAATGTAAATAAAAATGCATTCTTAAAATGATGCAAAGATGCAACCACTAGATCGAAGCAAATAGCATTTCTACCAACAAATTATAGCAATCCGTATAGTAGTTGCAAGTAATCAACAGTTAATGAACTAGGTCAAGTTGTGATATCACCTGAGGTGGAGTCGTTCACGCCTGGGAAGAAGATCGTAGCTCAAACCTGAATGAGACTGCTGTAGGCGCGTAGTACTGGTCGTCACGAATCCACTGCCTCGAAAACGGGTCAATTCGGACTTGAAACGAGCCCTGAACGACTCTGGAAGATATGCTGCGATTCTGGACTGAGTCAGGAAAACTGGATCTGGACTGAGTCAACTCAGTGAGTTAACCCGGTTGCTGATGTCAGCAGTGACGTCACTGAAGTGGATCGGGTTAGGTTCAGGTTATAATCACTCAACCCGTCTAAACCCGGACCCGCAACCCGCTTTGACTTTTCTTAAAAACCCAAACGGTTTAAACTGGGCTGGTTGGGTTTGGATCCGGCCCACCCAAGAGAATTGGACTCAAGCCCGAGGGAATTGGACTCAAGCCCAACCCAGTAAGCCTCTGGGTTGGGTTATAAAATAGCAGTTTTGATTTAATTCTCACCCGAACCCAATTTCTTACTTCCTCCTTCGTTCGCGGGCGCGGCTAGGGCAGAACAGACACGGCGACGAAGGCGGCGCCGGCGGCGATGTCCGATGAAGATGGCGGTGATCTTGACGAAGCTTAGATGGATTCGGCCAATAGGAGAAGCCTGGGAGACTCCCTGCGCGTCGATGAGGGCCCGCCGACGATGGCAAGCAGCCGGAGAGGGCTCGACGACGATGGGGAAGTTGGCGATGGCTCGACGAAGTTTTAGATGACTTCGTTGAGAGCGCCGGTGGCACTGAAGGGCGGAGGGGTGGCAGCGAGTGAGGAGCAGGCGGGGATCTCCGGCGAAGGCACGACGAAGCGTCGACGATGATCGATCGTGGCAGAGGAAGAGGCGGCGAGATCGATGCTTCGTCGGTCTGGCGATGATGGCGGCGGAGGACGTGGGTGTTGGTGTAGATCAGAGGCGGCGGTGGCTGAGATCGAGCGGGTGGTGCGTTGTTGATGGCGGTGGATCTGACGGAGGGGCAGCGGTGGGCTCCGCTGTTATCGTCGGCGGAGATGGAGATCCGACGACGTAGTGGAGAGGCGGCGGAGATCTCACGGTGGCGGAGATCTAGGTGATGCTGGAGATGGAGAAAACCACGGTGATGGCGGCGTTGCAGATGAGGATGGGGATGGCGACGCTCCGACTGCGGTGGTGGCGGGTTGTGGACGGCGTCGAAGGCGGAGGTGATGGAGTGGTGGAAGGTGGCTGTCGACGGCGGCAGAGACGCGGCGGAGTTGAGGAAGAAGATGAACAGTGGGGGATTGTGAATTTTAGGGATTTTCGACGACTGTAATTTTTTTTTTCACTGTAATTTTTTTTTTGAACAGTGTAATCTTTTCTTCTTTTTTTTTTTGCAACAGTGTAAATTTTTTTCCTTTTCCTTTTTTTTGTGTGGAATAGATCTAAATCTGGAGCTGGGATAGATCTAGGGTTTGGGAGCTTGGAAGAAAAATTTGGAAAAGCCAATAATTGAAGGGGATTGAAAACCGGTGCTCTGATACCAAAATGATGTAAAATCACCTGGATCG
Organism: Agave tequilana; assembly: GCA_038442645.1. Classification (NCBI taxonomy): domain Eukaryota; kingdom Viridiplantae; phylum Streptophyta; class Magnoliopsida; order Asparagales; family Asparagaceae; genus Agave; species Agave tequilana. The sequence continues at coordinate 67,269 of JAVJIF010001876.1, forward strand.
CAATCACCTTCAAATCGAATCAAGATTTAAATTGAGAAAAAAGATAAAATTTGGGTTTCCACCCCTTGCACGGGCTTCTCACCCAAAACTCGAGAGCAAAAGAGACTCAAGAATTACTCAGATAATTTGTGAAAATTTTAATCATTCAATAATTCATTAATTTCAACAAGACAGTCTAGGGGGCCTTATATAGGCTTTACAAAAGAGAACTACTGGGAAATAACCGATGTGGTACTAAACGCCCACAAAGGAACACAAATACAACTAAAACACTTACTATAAATAAAGCTGAAACAAAATACTAAATAATCAGCTAAGACATGAAGAGATAAATAGGGCTGCGTGATGTCCTCATCATCCCCGCTTCGGGATCGACTCGGCAGAATCATATAATCTTTTCTGTGACAAATGTAGTTGGGTGGGAGAGAAAAATAAAGTGCGAAAAGAGGAGACAAGTTTTTGCTTATGATATTAAATAAGCTAGATTTTTTAACGTCTCCCAAAAGCAATTTTTTTTTTAACTTTTGCTTTTCCTAAAAATCTTTTGTAAAGCGGTTACTAAACATGTAATCTGTTAAAAAAGAACTTATTTGCTTTAAAAGTTGTTACAACACTTCTGAGAAGCAATGCCAAACAACTCCCTTAGTATAGTCCACAGCCACATCCTATGCTATGATGTTTTGTATATGGGATTGGATATGACATGATGCACTTGGATGTGGATAGGTTGTGGATGGAGATACTAATTATGTGTGTGTGTGGTGTGTGTTTGTTTTTTTTTTTTTTTCTGGTGGTGTTTTTCTTTTCCTTTTTTTTCCTGTGCCTGCTTTTTTTTTTTTTGTTGGGGGGGGGGGGGGGATCTGCCTGCATACTGTGTAAATGTTTATCCATAACATGAATTTGTAAAAATATTTTCATGTATTGTGAAATATTCTCAAGTTGTATAAATGAGTAGCTTCACAATCACATTTCTTTATTAAAAAAGTGAACAAAGAATATGAATGCATCCAAGTCAAATTGAATTTGGAAACCATCATTGGTAATGACAACAAGGCCTTTATTCCTAATATGATTCATCTAAGTCAAATTGAATAGGGAAATCATCATGGGTAACGACAACAAGGCCTTTATCCCTAATCTTTGGGGTCGGTTACATGAATCATATTTTTCCATTCAGCTTTATTAAGGACATGAATCCATCACCCACTGATTATAATTTTAAACTTTGTTTAGAATACAACTCTAGTACATCTTCGAACATTTACATTATAAATTTTTAGGATACAATCGACGATTACCCGACAAGTATCGGAGTATCAATGTGTCATATAACTATCCTATATGTGGACATCTCCTTTTACCTATCTACGCAACATAGCCCCCCGACTTCCATTCTATTTCTTATTACCTTTTTCTTTTTCTTCTTAATTGCACGTCATCCAATACCAATTTGGAAGCCATCATCTACGTTTGGTTATGAAATCCATCGGCATCTGTTGCCGGTTTATTATGATAAACCCTGTAACAGCCTATCTCCAACACTCACACTTTAGCATAGCCTAGGAGCCACACTGATCCCGTCTTTTTTTTTTTTTAAAAATAATTTTCTGATGCACAATTTGTGTCTCTAAACATCCTACAAATTACATTTGCTGCACAAGCCTTTTTTCCTCCCTCCTTTTCCCACCTATACTCTGCCTTTTTGTCCTTGTTAAATCCCAATATATTGTAGAATACAAATTTATAGCAATCATCTATTATCTCGAATAAACCCATCCATGTGAGCTGTATATTTAAATCTGTTTAAGAGAGAATGCCAGGAAAAAAAAATCTTTCAAATGTTTTATAACCATAAAGAAAAGAAGATTCCTCGTGAATTGACATTCATGCTCTTTGACTGTAGAGTACTTGAATTGACATATTTGTAATTTCTGCAAAAAAAAAAATTATTCAGATAGATGTGACACTCGTCAAATTTCACCTTATAGGACTGCAGGAGACAGTATGAAAAGTGTCCTTGCATCTCTAATGAGGCTTGATTTTAGTGCATAATTTGGCTTGCGAGATGCATATCTCTGCAGGGTTGTTTGTGGATGCCTCAGCTTGAGCTGCATGCGCAACTGAAATGCTGAAAATGAAGATGCAACTATCCGGATGGTTTATATGGTTTATCATATCAACAGAGACCCACAAAAGAGAAGAAAGACCCCCTAGCATTTAGCTACTAAGCCAAACTTGGGGTCTTTCACTTTTATTAGCATAGGATAGTCCATAAACATAAGATCCAAGAAATCCTGGTATACGATAAAGATTTCATATTTGTCTGTAATTGTTATCTTTAAACGCTTAGTATATTTTCTTGCTGAATAAATTACAAAGAGAAACAAAACGGATCATCTTCTATATTTTCGTGTGGTGTCCTTTTATTGTCCCATCAGTAATTGCAGACCAAACTAAGTTGTATATATTATTTAATCCTGTTTTACATATCCAATTCCTATACCCACGTATACGTAGACAATATGATCTGGAGTTGTACATACCAATGCTATGATATATATATTGTTTTACACAATTCTATGTATTTATAATGCTGTAAGCGAGCTTTGAAGCTTAAAAAAGCGTGCTTCCTAGGGAAGCATAATCCTTGCTTTGAAGTGCTCAAATGAAGTACAGATTGCATGCATCACTGCACCATTTTAGAATACAGCGCACTGTGCTACACCAATGAAAGTTTTATTGACTTAAACTGAATGGGGGGTATTGATGCTCCAACTTTATTTATCATGCATCTTCAAATCTCTTCTTGGGAGCATGAATTCATGTCTTGTGGTCGTCTTCTCCGACCAAGATCAAAGGAGATGGTCTCTGCAACTCTTTCCAACATAGAATCTTGGTCGACAAAGCCTCTGTGATCCAATGGCAAAGCATTGGAAACCCCCAATTGTGGTCAGCGATGTGTAATCCAGTCCTATTGACAATGAACTCCAATTAAATGATAGCAAAGCCTAGTTGAGGTTTTTCCATCACCAACAAGCCTTATTTAACAGTGGCGAGGCCCAATCCAGTCCTTGCAGCACTAGCAAGCCCTAATCAAGCTCGGACTAGCAAGCCATATTTGATGACAACAAGGCCTTTATGACGAGATCGAAGCAAAATCGAACAGTAGTTTCTTCTTCTGCCTTTTCCTTCTTGTCCTACTTCATGGATAGATGAATTGAGTATTTCAATTAATTAATTTCTAGAATAGTTTTCCTATGTAGTAAATTTATTAAGGAATGTTTTATATTTAAAAAAAATGAAAACCATGTAGCTTACACTTCACCCCAGTTATTAACACTTTTAGACATTTGGGTGAGCGCTAATGATGCGGACATCTGACGACACTAGAGGTGCCATGAGTTATTCATTTTTGTTGATCGGGGTCTGTATCTTTATTTATTTGAATCGGGTATGTTTTCTTCTTTGTTTTAGCTTCGTGTTTCTCTTTTTTAGTTCCAGATTGACTATGTGGAGAAAGTTCTCAGTTCTGTGAGTCTATGCTCTAATAAGTTGTAAAGGAATGAAGTTGATTAGTGAAAATTTTAGATTTTCGAATTGAAAATTTAAAAATGAGATCGAGTGTAAAACTCCTTTTCAAGATAGGATTTTGAGTGTGAAACCATATCCTACTTATCCCCAATATCTTATTCTCGATCTTAAATCTCAACCACTCTTCAATCTCAAATCTCAGCCACTCTTCAAATTTGAATCCCATCTCAATTCCATAGCCAAATGTCCACCAAAACATCCAAAAAAATACAAAATAAATACCTTTACAAAATCCCACCCAACTCCTTTCCTTCCCCACGTGCCCACCGGCGTCCACAACAACAGAAATAAAAAAAACAGAGAAAACCCCAGTCTTATCCTCTTTTCTTCCTCATGTGGTCACCACCCTCTCTTCTTCTCACTCTTTTCTTTCACCTGTAAATAGTCCATCAACAGAACCTGACAGAAGCAAGTCCGACCTGCTCTTTTCCTCCCTCTACATGCGCCAACAACAAGGCCCCATCTGCGTCTCTTTACTTCCCAAGCTCCTACACACAGGAGCAGCAGAGCCGCCCTTCTTCCTTATCGCACCACCAGTTCTCGGCCTCGCCATTTCCTCAGCATCATTCTCCTTCCCTCCGACCATCTCTTCCTCGCGCAAGGATCCACCTACTCTGCCCCTGCTCGCCTGCAGTCTAGCGAGTCCTTTATCATTTGACTGTGCGTCATCCCTCCCCTGCAATTTCCATGTCCTCTCCTCCGGTTATTCCTTAGCTTCTTCTCGCGCCTTCTTGTGCCGCGAGGACCTGGATCTTTCTCCGCCCCTTTGTGTAAGCTCAGACGTCTAGCTCCTGCAACCACAATAACACCAACAGTAACATCGGCGGAAACAACAGAGACAAGTGGTGAAATACAAGCATCAACGAATTCAGAAGCACCAGAATCAACAAAGTAACAATTTACCTGAGGACGTAGCTTCTCAGTAGGTAAATTCTATTTCATCAATCAAATTATCAATTGGATTATACACAATTGATTTATTCTCTAAATTATTATCATATTAATCTGCTGTCCACACATATTGAGAGATTGTGGGATTTTGTTATACTTATGATCTATTGAACGTGAAATTGCAAACGGGACTAGTCAATTAACTGATTGTTGTATCTGATTTCATTGAAACTAGATTATCTAAAACTAAGCATGCAAATAAATTGTTTTAAAATCCATCATGTCACATTATTAGTTTAAAGTAATTTCTTACAGAAGATCATCAATTTGGTGAAACATTGCGAAATTCAAGAATATCATTGATTAATCACACCATAGGGTTACCCGTTTCACATCAGCTAAGCTTTACGGTATCGCTATTTTCATCTTTGGTGTGTGTGTGTGTCTATATATATATATATATATATATATATATATATATATATATATATATAATATATATATATATATATAATGTGAGCCAACACGAGCATGATAAGTTTTGCATCAACTCTTGCTTTCACATCCCTCAAAGATTGGAAAACTTGCTTTGTAAACATGAATAATCATAACTTAAGCAAGATCTACACATGCATTCTAGGTGATGTAGCATGAGCAAAGACATTTTTTCACTCTTCAAATTTAACCGCCTACAGAATTGCAGTAGTCTTAAGTTGTCTATTTCCTTGATACTTCAAGGTGGGGGAGCTCCACTTGTGGCGACATCAATATGACACTACGATGGGAAGCTTGACATCATTGATATGATACAGTGATGTGAAGCTTTTCCACATTAAAGTTCATTTTGAACAGAATGTTCGTCACGATCATCATTATCATGGTCATCTAGGTCTTCCCACCAAGATGGGGTCAGTTATGAAGCCATGCTGCACAAAAGATTTGACAAAGTTTTATGAAACCCTCTCATAATTGGTGCTAACTTCCTGGGCATGGGAAATTATGGACAAGAGAGGGACTTGCCATAAGAAAAGCCAGTTGGCGTCTTCTAAATTCTTTTAGACTTGGAAAAGCATTTAGGAGAGGAAAAAAAATGATATAGTTGTTATAGAGAAATGCATTCAACTTCAAGGCACACGTAATCCGAGAGTCAAACATAATCAATATTTCTATTTAAAAAAAACCCAGTAGATATAAAATAAAACAATAGTGGTTGCGTGCAATCTCCCTCTTTCACTGCACCAATGAACGTATTGGCTGTTGGCCGGTCGGTAGGCTTCTTCCCTTTCCTCATGCGGCAATTTGCTTACCTCCTGGTTTACTGTACAATCTTCTCCTTACAGCTTGACAATGTTTAATGATATTTTCCTTCACTGTTTTTCTATTTTAAATCGAGCAGTGCTTGTCCTTTCTCTGGCTTTTTTTTCATCTCAAGCATGTGATTCCTGCCTCCTTCCAGTAAGCATGGCCTCCTGTTTCTGCCCAACTGGATTTCATCTCCCATTATTTGTCTTTCTCCTTCCTCCATCTGAACATGCTGTTGGGGGCCTTCTCTATGACTGTCAATCCCCATATCATGCAGTTGGTAGTTCTCTCTTCCTCCATTATTGCCATCAAGTCTACATCTCCTCTCTTGCCATCAAGGACTCCTTCAACCACCATCTCAACTTCAACCTTTTGTCTAGCAAGTTTGAGCTGGTTTTCTGTTGATACCATGACTGACACCATCATCCATTACGCCTTTCAGCAAGTTTGAGTAGGTCACAACTTCTGGATTGGGAAAAGTGCTAACCTCAGATCAGGGTACGTTTGGTTATTGGATCTCAGGTCTCGAGGGGTTGGGGGAGGGGTGGCGGCGGCTGTCAATAGGATTAATTATAGATTCAAGTGTTTCCGTTAATCTCTTCTGTTTCATCAACTTCATCTCTGTCTATGCTGATACGATGGGAAGGGGAAAGCCTGTTAAAGGGAATGATTCTGGGTTCACAATGATCGTCGTTTTCATCAAGCCCAGCCACTAGGACATTTCTGCCACCATAACCAGTACCGAAGAATGCCATCAACATCATCATGAGTACTGCCCAAAAAAAAACATCTTTGTTGCCATCATCACCATTAATTGATGTGTCCATCTTGTTTTTTATCTTTTATTTTTCTTTGTTTTGTTTGTGGTGTGTTCTGAATTTGACTTTCAAATTTGAAATTAAATATTAGATCTTTGAACCTACCCCACCTCTTAACTCTTCCACCGTGATCTTAATGTTTTGGCCAATGCCTGATCTCATAACAGTTGTATTTTTACGGCCCTGTTCCATATCATGGAATCAGTATTTGAGGATTTACACTTCTTGAATTGGTATAAATCCAACCATTTGGTTACAAGGTATTGGGGAAATTTTCACGGTGAATCAGACCTGATTAATAATTCATGAACTGCAATTCACTTTCAAACTAGTGTAGATTGTAATTTACATGAGGTTATTAAATTCACCTCTGGTATCACTCAAGTTTATGATACAACAATCTAATGCCTGATTGTTCTGTATGCACAATACCAAAGAATGCCATCAACATCATCACAAGTCCTCATAAGTGTTGCCATCATCACCAACAATTAAATGATGTTTTTTATTATTTGTTTTCTTTGCCGTGTGTTCTGAATTTGGAATTCAAACTAGAAAATCAAGATTAGTCACTTGATATGTGTTGAGCCTAGCACACCTCTTAACACTTCTATTGTGGTCGTAATGAATTTGGACAATGACTAATCTCATTACAGTTACAGCTCAGGGCCCTGTTCCATTTGGTTACAAGGTATTGGGGAAATTTCTTGGTGGATCAAACCTCACTAGAAATTGATGAATTGCAATTCACTTTCAAAACTAGTGTGCATTTAATTCCCATAATTAAATGAGGTTATCAAATTCACTCCGGATATATCAGGGTTAGCTAATGTAGTCACCATTCTAATGTTCGATTGTTCTGTATGTGCAGTAGCGTCGCAGAACGGACAAAAACATTATGAGGTGGTAAATTTTCAGATATGATTAAGGTGGGCACTAGTCAGTGTTTTAAATGTTGAATATCAGAAAAATGTCGGATGTCATAATCGGATGTCGGATTTCAGATTTCGGAGATATTTCGGAGCCATTTAGTAAATTTCGGACTCATGACGGATAACAAATATATATCCTAGATGTCTTAAATGATGTAATTTTAAAATTCTTATCAAGATAATATATACACAACTTATGCAAAATTATATAAATATGTTTAGAATAGGTATACTTAACTTAAACATTTTACATATATTCACTAATTTATTGTTAAAATTTCTCAATTGCTCCAATTTTCAAGATCAATCAACATATCGGATTTTTTCCGAAATGTCGGCCGACATTTTTCCGAAACACCATTTCAAATGCGGGTGGGGATGTTCGTGACGGTGAGAGCTTGAAAATGAAATGTCGGCCGACATTTTGGAAACATTGGCACTAGTCAGACATTTTAAGGCATTTTCAAAGGGGGTACTAGTTCGCGCTTCTGTTCACTTTTAACTAATTTATGTTATTGTTTTCTATGTATGGTTAGAGGCTTTTCTGTAACACAGCATGACATGATGCTCCTCCAGCTTTGACAGCTAAGTTTCACCAAACTGTAAAGTGTGCTAGATATGTTTGTTGGTTGTAGATTTCTAATTGATTCAGCAATTTACAGTGATATTGGTAACTATTTGATGCATAAACCGGAAATAAAAGCAAGCTCCCAAATTGGAAATGGGAACAAGATCCAATATTTTGTTTGTTTATTTATTTATTTTGAAAATAAATGTTGTAGCATAATGTGAGCGGGACTTAAAGCTCCATACCTCTTGCATGACCCACAAGATGCTTTACCATTGTGGTACAATGGCACTCGCTCCAGTCCTTCAATAAAAAAGGTGCTATTCACATGTCACTACACATCACTCTTTCACCATTTTTTCAATTTTTTTCCTCTGTTGGCAAAATCACTTTGAAGTATCATGTAATCTTCATTTCCGTTGTGCACCCAATCAAACTCTTGATAGTGGCCAGTATCTCTTGTATGTTTCAATTGAAAATTATTTTCCATAAACTTCATTTCTATTCAAGAATGTGTGTTTGTCAGGGTTCACGTTCAGCCCTTTATGCAAATGATCGCGAGTCCATTACAGTGACCGTTCAGGAAGTAACTCCTAGATCTGTTGGAGCCCTAGTTGCATTATATGAAAGAGCTGTTGGAATTTATGCATCTCTAGTCAACATTAATGCCTATCACCAACCTGGTATGTGCTTAAATGCTTTTTATGATTGTCAACTTGGAGAGATTCGATTATGGATATTAAATCCTTGACAAACCCCATTTTTTGTGTTTCAGGTGTGGAAGCTGGAAAAAAGGCTGCAGGAGAAGTTTTAGCTCTTCAGAAGAGAGTTCTGACTGTTCTTAATGAGGCCAGGTTGATGCCTCTTTTTTTTTTGGGTTAAACGTTTGTTCTTTTGTTGATGTTCTGTGGTCTCTCTTCATGTTGACAAAATATATTGAGTTCATTGTTCATGTGCTCTTCTACAGTAATAAATCTACTGCACATGGTATCATGCATGATGGGAGCTAAAATAGCTTTTTGGTATCAATATCTTATTGAAGCATTGTGTCACAAAAAGGTTTCAACTTTCAAGACAAATTAGGACCTCTCAAGTACGTGATTGACCCCTCATGCCACCACGATCATGTGAAGACCTATCCTCGTGACAACATCTAGAATCCTTGAGTTTGTAATTCTCTGTGTCATGTATTTGGCTAAGGAGACGTATCATGTCAGATATCTTTTCTATCCTTGGATAGTTGAGTGATACGGGTGGTCACTTCTTTTGATGTATCGTAAAATTTGCAATGTATTCCTAGACGAATCGGAAACATATCCTCAACGTAACCGAGATTACAAAGTTAAAAAGGAAAAAAAAGGAAGGGCAAAAAAAAAAAAAAAAACTAATTTTCAAATGAAGAGTTTACAACTTTGTTACTTGAAGATGCATTGTATTTGGAATTTATCTAGTTTTTCAATAAGAATCATTCACATAATTATTGATTTATAACTCAAAAATATTTTATAATATTTAAGATATTGTGTTCTTTTAACCATTCCAGTTTTACAAATTCATACATTATCCATACATAATACATGAAAAATAGATACAAACTTTTGACTATTACTTAGGATCGACAATGAGTTTGAAAAAAGCCAAGGACGCTGCATCAGAATTCTTCGATCCGGAATTCCCAGCAAATCCTCGACTCCTCAAATACAATGGGATTCACACGTGACAAATCTTTCACTCTACCTTATCTGACTAAGACTATAGGATTTTCCTGCGAATTATGACCTTCGCTTGGAATGTAAGCAAATATATCATGCAATTGCTCAACTGTACTTTGGCTATCTTACGTAGAGTTGAATTTGATTTTTTCGGTGTTCTCGTCAGAACACGCGGGCACACTTTTTACTTCTAGGGACCTTGATCCGAAGCTCGAGTACAGTCCGTTCGTTGTTTTTCTTCTTTACCATGACAAATCAATTGATTGAACGTAGGCATCTATCTCTTTATTGTGTCCTCCCCCCTTTTGCCTTATCACTAGCGGTTACTCTCGATTTGAAGCACCCCTTTTTCATTTATTGAGATCCAATCATCAAAATCAATAAAAAGGCCATCATGAATCAAGATCCAAACGGATCAATCTTGTTTGGAGGTACTGGCCAAGGAGAAGAAAATGTGACTTCTGAATCAGGGATAATAAATAAAATAGAAACCGGATAAAATCGTATATCAAAATGACTTATGACATTACTGGAGGGACCGGAACTACATTCAAGGGTTGACAATTTTTCTGGATAGGTCGAACTATTAAAAGCAAATGGAAAAAGAACACCGAGTGGGATCAAAGAAACTAATGGACTCACAGTATATAGATACAAATAGAAATAGGTGCAAGTTCCGACATCACCAAAGCCCACTTCGCTCTCTCACTCTGTTCGCTACACGCCTTGCTCGCGGAGAAGCCTAACGAGAAAACATGAACTCCCCCCTCCGACATTAACTGTCGTCGGGGAAAGTTCTCTATCCCTTTTCTCAACAAAGAAGATAAAAAATGGACTGGGTGGCCCATCTTTTCTCCCCCGATTGAGGTATCTTTTGTTTTGCCAAAAAATATTCTATTCATTGAGAAATGAACATTGACATATGTAGACAAGTATACTTTAATTATTACTGTATACTTATTATATGTGCGATATCATAATTTTGTCCTGATTTGTATGTGCGTTATATGCATGCGTCTGTATAAACACACATCCACAGACAATGATTTTTGTATCCATGCCATCATTATGTTTTGGTTTTTCAAAGTTACCCGTATCCTCATGTCTGTATCATGTTGTACGTGGATATTATATCCGTATCCATGTTTCATAGTTGGGATTACACTTTCTTATAAAATAACACAACATTTTGTCCGAAATATGTATCATTTAAAGACCAACAATATTATTATTCAGTTATGGCTAAAGATATATTTCTCAATGTCTTCAGACCTGGCATTAGTAATTTTTTTTTTTAAAATAGTTTTGGTTCTATCTGGTGCTTGCTTGTAAATTGTTCTGTTTTCTTCCAAAATTTCCAGCTGTAAAGAGCCTGTGGAGCCATTGACAATTGATGAAATTGCAGATCGCTGCCATTGCCTTGAAGAGGTATTGTTTCCTCTCGCTGATTGAGATTGCCTTCTAAAACAATAAAGATCAGTGCACTACCATTTGATGGATAGAATGAGTCTACCATCACGTTGTACTAAAATCTGAAGATATGTTGTGCCAACAGGCCAAAGGCAAGGATTGTTGTTTTCTGTAGCTTGCGTAGTTTAATTTAATATTCTCTGCTCTGATAAGTGATAAACATAGAATCACAATTCATGGTAGAAACTCCCCTATTATGTGGAAATGTAAATGCCTCCTTATTTCTCCCACTCGCTCCTGTCAAACTTTTTCTTGAGGGAATAGGATGGAGCAAAGCACCAGCCATAATTGCTCACACTTGTCAATCTTACATCTGACGTGAGCATGAAAATATATGATTGTTGAAATTAGTCGTGGTGAGGAGTGTCTATGAATACACTATGTTTTGTTAGTTCTGTGGAAGTGTGTTCTATAGTTTTCTGTGCACTAAGATATGTATCACAAGTTAGAAAAGTCATCTGCTGACTGTATTTTAATTCCTTTTTATTTTCTGGCTGTTCTGTTGGCTGTGCAGATTGAAATGATATACAAGATAATTGCACATATGGCTGCTAATGATAGAGCTATCATAGCAGAAGGCCAATGCGGTTCCCCACGAAGTGTCGAAGTTTTCCTCGAAGAGTGCAATGTAGATGAGCTGTACTGAGTATGCTTTATAATGTTGTAGCTGCTCGAAAATCTTCAATAGTATAATGAAACAACAACCTCGTATTCATGCTTCAACCGAACACTACAAATGGCACATTGAATGACGATATGTGCTGATGTTGCTTACATGCAATTATAGAGACACTATAGACTCAATAACGTGGAAAGAAAACTTCTGCAGCTTTTCATGGTCTGATACTCAACATTTATATTTTCAAGGCTTTCGCCTACATGTTAAATAATATGCATCTGTGACAAATCAAATTGGTGTGGTTTTTTGCATGTGTAGATAAATCTCTTTTTTGGAGTGGAGTGCTGAAATATTTGCGCATTTCACGTGCTAGCAGATTGATCGTGTTCTGAATTGCTTTTTGTAGCTGTCTTGCTTCGGCATGATGTTTACAAATCAATTTTTCATTCTTTCTAATTTGGCTTTTGTTGTTTTATGGAAGTGGATCTGCTGCAGGGTGACTGTAAGAAATTAGAGTTCTGGGTGTCATGGTGGATAGTAATGTACTCCAAGCTTGTTGCTGGTGGTAGTGGAGCTTGCGCTGTTCGACGCTCTCTATTCCTATTGCCTACGCAAAGGATATGTACAAACTTCACCTCAACAGCTTGGACCACTTGCCCATCAAATGCTGCGTGGTTTATATAGGATGCACATTGCAGGTTCACGTCATTGTTCTTCTTCTTTGCCTTTTGCTATTCTTCATCAAAGTTTGGGGATCTTGGTCAATTTTTGACCACCAGCAACAACCTGTGTTGTATCCAATGATCTTTCACTTTGTTAGTTTCTAACTATAATAACTTTTATTGTTCTTATTCCTTGCCTTTTGCTATTCTTCATTAAAGTTTGGATCTTGGTCATTTTTTGACCATCAGCAACAACCTGTTTTGTATCTAATGATCTTTCACTTCGTTAGTTTCTTACTCTAATAACTTTTATTGTTCTTCCTCCTTGCCTTTTGTTGTTCTTCAATTAAAGTTTAGATCTTAGTCATTTTTTGACCATCAGCAAAAACCTGTTTTGTATCTAATGATCTTTCACTTCGTTAGTTTCTAACTATAATAACTTTTATTGTTTTAGAAACGCACAGTTTACTCCTAAAGTAGCAGCGGAGAGAATCACCTAAAAGATGGGATTTGGAGCCATTTTATAAGGGGTGTCCTCTGTTTGATCAAAATTATCAATCTTTTGGCTTTAACTCCTTTTGTGGTAACAATATTCTCTACGAAATTAGACTTTACGAAACCACTAGTCGAACTTAATGGTCTCTGTATAACATGAAGTTGAACCGTTGCGTGATACGCCACTCAATGTGTCTTATGTTTGTGCACAAGGGAAAAAAAAGGTGTAATATCGCATGAGCAATGCTCATGTTGCTATTATTTTAAAGTTGTAAAATGGATAACTTGAGTGGAATTCCACTTTTTTTCTTATCGTCCAATCAAAATCAGCGCAAGTCTGGGCCTGAAAACTTAGGCCTGTTGAGATATGGGCTAAAATTAGGCCCATATTCACAAATTTTAGGATATGACTGTTCTCCACATTTTCATGTTTTCCTTTTTCTTTTTTTTGTTTCTTCTCTCTCTTACAAAAATCTTCAAACCTTCTTTGTTACCTACCGAGAATTCACTAGATTCTCGCTGGTTCTAAAACCTCTCAATATCTTCTTCGCTGCAGAAGCCATTTTTTTGTTCACTCGCTTCAAGGTTTAAAAAAAAAAAATTTAAAATAAGAAAAAGGAAAAAAAAGGAGCAACTTTTAGCCCGTGAGGAGAATGCTGTGGGAGGAATTAGAAGAAGAAGAACAGAAAAAGAGCGAGAATCCCCAATTGATTTCGATTTCCTCTCGCTCTTATCCAATCCGAAGGTACCGTACTCTTCGATTTTATAGACTTTCGTTCATTTGGGGTAAATCTTTTTTTTTTTTTTTAAATTAATTTCTACTGAAATTGAGTTCGATTGAAAACTGGATGCTTTAAGGTTACTGAGGATAATGGTAAATTGTCCCAGTTCTTATCTTGCATGGTATTGGGTTCACGGTAGATTTTTTCCACTCTTTTCTTGAAAACTGAATTGCTTTTATCTAAAACTGATTTTAGATTTATTGTGAAATTTATGGTTTATTTTGGTTTTTTGAAAGTACACTTCTAGCTGCGGTAACTGTAAGCACCCTTAAATGAAAATTTGGAAGAAGTTGGTGTTTTGCAAATTTAAGTGGATTTGATTGATTTTGACTACATAAGGACCTGAATAATTTGAAAAAGGGGATGAAGTATACTAACTGAGATTAAGAACAATTAAAGTTCAACGTGATGCTTCAGTGGTAAACTATGCTTCTCATGGAGAGTAATAGAAAATTTTGATATAGTAAAAAAAAAAATAAAAGATTGCCTAATGAAAACTTTGGCTAACAGGAGAGCTAAGAGGAAAGTTGCATACAACTGTGTGGATGCATTTGTTGGGGTCGTTCTAAATTATGCTTGTAGTTGGGACAGAAAATGGGTTCTAATTATTGGCAAGTTGGCTACCAATGATTGATGCAACCAAACAAAACAATATAACCCCAAAAATGTCAATCAGTGGTTAATTACTGTATGCCTCCATTTGTAATTCTGCCTCAATCTTAGTTTCCTTCGTAATTCTTCTCTCGACATCTTTTCCAAGAAATTTTTGGGTTGGACTTCTCCGGCCTTTCTACTGTACTTTTCTTCTATATAATTGTGTTCATTTCTAATAAGAATTTTAATACATTTCATTTGTTCTTGATCTTCAATTTCCTACTTGTCAAAAGCATTTATTCTGCTCTAGAGTTTTTATTTTGGTGAGTATCACCACACTTTCTTCATTGTTTGCAATAATGAAGCATCTTATTTGTTATTGATTTATGAATTTTCTTTGGCAATCGCTTGTATAAGGAACAACTGACATGGCATAGTGTCTAGGGGTGCAATTGGATGCGGATATCCATCGGATACTGCATCCGAATCCGCTAGCCATGCGAATTGTATGTCTTTTTTTTTTTTTTTGGCATCCGACGGATTCGGATGCAGATTTGGATAATCCGTTATCGGATACGAATACGGATGTAGATAGGGTTCTTCAAGTCGGATTCGGATTCGGATATCCGCAAGTATATTCGCAGCCCAAACTCAACAAGCTTGTCTGTTTCTGTTCGGATCCCATCTTGATCCGACCCGTTTACAGAAGGAAAATTGGTCATTGTTTGGAGTGAGGTGGGAGCGCTCCCCTTGTACCTGCCATTTCTTCAGGATCTCTAACAGTCGCTCAGCGAGAAACGGTCCAGATCTGCTCCTAAAACCTGCATCCTGATAGCTATATAGCTCCCAGGGACCACACCACCAGAGAGAGTGAGAGCAAATCAAGAATATTTTAACCCACAAAAAAAGCAGATTTTTTTCCTACAGGTGAAGAGTTTAATCTTTTTCTCTTACTTTTTCATTTTTACTCCTTTGATTTGTTTGTAAATATATATCCAATGATCCAAATACTGAACTCCTTAAACAAATCTAAATTCATCCAATTCCAACTCTCTCTCTCTCTCAAACTCTAAGGCTTCTTTCTTCTCTACTAGGGCTCGGGCCTCGAGGACGGCGACATGCTCGATTTATAATATCATAGTTCATATTGCATTTTATATTATTTTAGATAAGATAAAAAGTAATATAAGTGTATCTGTTTAGTTTATCCGTAACCGTATCCGTTTTGCATATACGATTAGTATCTGCATCCGATCGGCTAATATCCAATCCGTATCCGATGTCCTTTTTTGACGGATACAGATATTATTTTTTCACGTCCGCCAAATATCCATATTTGTATCTGTATCCGAAAGTTGGGTACGGATACAATATGGTAAAGGCAATATCTGATCCGTGTCCGATCCGATTGCACCCCTAGTAGTGTCTCAACCTATGTAGCACAAACACTTCTATCATGAAGTCGTGTCGTATCTGAAACGTGTCCGACACTCATGTCCAACACGTTGTTTTTTAAAAATTTGTCATGTATCCGCGTGTCGTATCCATTTCAATGTTGTCGTGTCCATGCAACATGGGTCACAATAGTCTGTTTGAACCTACTTGTATTCTTTCTGCTTTTAGTTTTGATTTTTCCCTCTTATCTTATAGCTCGTCAATACAAAACCAAAACACCTCTCTTCAATGGCAATATCTGCTCTTTATTCTGCATCATCTTGCCCTTAATTTATGAACTGGCTTCCTTAACATTGTTGTAACTCACCTTATCTTCCCTTGTTTTTTTATCGCATTGTTACATCTTAATATTACCATTTTATACTTCGTTTATGGCTGTCCCCACTGCTGGCTTCTTTAACCATTCAAGGTTTAGATGGTTGAAATATAATATTTTTTACTCTTACATGAATAACCACCGGGGTTATGGCTGTATGAATAAGATACACATAGTTCAAATTGATGAACATTTTCTTTCATTTGAATTCAAATTCCGAGCTCTTGATGGACTCATAATTGACCGTTTGCATCATGACAAAATTGCTGCTTGAGCTAAGAATTGCTAGTTTGAGCTATTTTGACATTGAAGAGTTCATAACACGTGGAGCTTAGATACAGATTGGGAGTTAGAGATAATTTTCTGGTGGCATACTGACGTGCAATTTACCCAATTTTGCTTCATCTTATCACAGTAACTTGAAAATTTTAGAGTCAAAGTCAATCATCTTGTTAACGTTCAAAGATAGGAAAGAGGTCACATAACCCTGAATGTTATGGCCTTCCCTTGTAATGTTTGAGTATAACTCAATTCATTTTTCTTTTTCTTTTTTCAATAAAAATGTATAAACATGGTTATACAAAATGTACATAGTGCAAACCATTAGCTAATTCAGCTGGGCACATAAGCTGGAGGCTGACTGAGCTTTTGTTATACACTCTACCTGTAGATAAGGCAATTGATTATTAGCCACATTCAAGCCTTTTTTGGATATGACCTAACACAAGTGAATAACTAAATTAAAATAATTCAAATGTTATCTCTATATTGTTATCTTCTTTTAATCTAATTCAATCCTTATTTTTTTCAATGTGACGGGTATTAGTTGCGAAGATAGCCAGCTTCACTCAAGAAAGGATAGGTTGTAGTAGAATTGATGATTGTATAAGTTCCAAATATACTTGGGTACTTTGTTCTTCACATTATTTCACTTTTATTCTCTTCTATTGATAAGAACTAATGGATCCTGCCTTCAGAAATCCGCTGTGATTGTATTATATTTGACTGCATTCTGACTCAGGACTACAAACGGGTTCATGATACCGTTTTGGTGTTATAAAATACTTTTGTAATTCATTCATTTTCCTTAGATTTAGCTTTTTCTTGAGAGAGGTCCTTGTTTTGTTATGTGCCAAATTTCTAGTCGTGCTTATGAAATACTAATAAATAGACATTGAAAGATCATCCCTCATATCTTTGTGGTACTAATTCTTTTAAGCCCTTTTTTCTTTTTGGTTTAATGAGATTGTTGTATTCTAGCATGGTTTCAATATTTTATCGATGTATACGGTATACCTCATTAACTGTCTGGTACTAGTTCTTTCCCCCCATCACTTTCTTTTTCAGTTTAGTGAGATTGCTGTGTTTCTGTACAATTTTATGGTTTTTCTCCATATTTTGAGAGTTGGTAATTGTTGTATGATGAGGAAACAGTAGTATGATATCCCTGAAGTTCGAGTACCATGGAAATCATTCTCTGACTCCTTGTATTAAACTAGAGCTCAGTCTAGACAAAATTTTACTTAAGAAGGATGTTCATTGCAATCATGTTGAAATTTGTGTGCCTTTGAAAATTGTGAAGATTAAGGAAGTGTAATGACTAACTAGTTACAAAGACAAAGCTCTATCTAAGTTCCCCCACCAAGATAATGCTAGATATAAACCTCATTTCATTTTGATGGTTTAGGCACACCAAAGGACCTCCAAGAGCTCATGCATCAAGTTTGAGTAAATAGGAGGAAAGAAGGTGAAAAGCAAAAGCATGGAGTGACTCCATATGTTTCCTCATCTCTGGTGTTGTTCATGGTGATTAGATATAGTTGACATACTTCTATCATTTTTTGAAAAGTGTAAATAAAATAACCTCCATCTTGTTTCAAATTTATGCTATGACCTCATTGTTCCTGATTAATGAACGCCAATTGCAGCTCATCAAATTATGCGACCTTCCCAGCCAGCAAGCCCTAGACAATTCATACTTTTGAATGCCTTTATTTGGAGAATGGAACTTGACGTTTGATCTTCGTCTTTATGTATCTCACTTCTTAATGGAACATATCTTTTTTTTGAGAACTTGGGATGGAATATATATAGAAGTAGCATAACCAGATACATCCTCAGCTATCTAAAAAATGGAACAGTCAAAGTATTCCCGAAGACGAGTTTAGAATAGAAAGCTATCCAAACTAAGAGTACGGAGAAAGCACTCTAAAGCAAGAACCAGAATAACTGGCCACCAAAGGAAGCTACTCCTGATCAATGAACACCTCTGGAACCAAGGAAGAAAGCCATCATAGCCGTTAGAAGCAGAAAGACCATCATTGCATTGCCAACAGTTGTAGAAAAATCAGAAGCAGCACTACGAAGAGATGAACCTGGGTGAACAATGAGCATACAGCATTTGGAGGAGCAGAACCACCAGCTGCAGGAGAACCACCATTTGCAGGAGCATTACTAGGGAAACATCTTCTTGCGAGCATAAATGAGAATCGAAGCATCCACCTTTCTGTTAAGAGAGCTTGATAAGTTATCTGCCTAAAAGTTAACAAAGTAAAGAATAGGGTCAAAAGATTAAGAATAGAAGTAGCCTTATGATTAAAAATTCTATTGTTGCGCTCAATCCAACAACCCATATAAAATCCATCATAAGCATGTCCCAAAGGACTCTATATCTGTGCCTAACTCTTTTCCTTCTCCAAACTGTCAACCATGACTTAAGACCTTTAACAGAAAACAATCTTTGCAAAAATCCCTCATAATGACATATCCTATGTTTATTATGTATTAATTGAATTGTTGATTTGATAATTTCATGACTTTTATATTCATTAACATGAAAAATAAAATAAAATCATAGCCCAGTACATGTCAAAGCAGTGTTTCAACAAGAGATTGTGTCAATGAATTCGCAAAATTAATCGACTATGGTATTGTGAGAGGATGAACATTTTGGCTGTCATTTTGACGGCAAATTTATGTTATTCTTCATAAATATTATTTGTATATTTGATCTTCATAAATTTAATTATACCATTTATGTACTATCATTTTTCTCTATGCCTTTTGGCTTACCACTAGTCTAACATATATAACCTATACATTTTCACCGTCCTCAAATATTATACTCAAAAGGTGAAAAAGAATAAGGTGCCACTTTCCATGTATGACGTTTTATAAAGTCTGTTATACATATACCAGGGTTCAAAGTCTTGGCCGAGTCGTATCGGAACGGCGGTGGCCTTTCTGAGAACGCAACGCGAGTCGGTCAAAAAGACATGATCTGGTGGGACTCGGGCTGACTCGGTATTAACTCGGCCGAATCGGCCGAGTCACAAAACGACTCGGGTTGATGTCAAGGCCGAATCGGTCAAGAGTTGACCAGATCCAGATCCCCTTCGCCGCTGTCGTTTGCCCGCGAGACTGTCGTTCGCTTGATCTTGCCCTAAAAGCGAGACCGCCTCCGCCGTCGTGAAAAAACACCTAGAGGGGGGTGAATAGGTGTAAGTGCTAATCTAGAACTAAATGCAATACTATGTGCGCTAAATGCGGAAGCTAATGCAAATCTTGCAACACACTTAGTACAATCAACAAGTGTAGCCGAATTCCCCGTGAAGGGCTCTGAACTAACTCCTCTTGATTCCCCTTGAATGGGTTGAGGCGCTATGTGAAGCTCTTGTTGATTAGGTACAAGTGAGGCACACACAAACAACCAAGCATATACAAGATATAGCAATATGAAATATGCAAGGCACAACACAAGCAAATAGATATGGTAATATGAATTGTGCTCAACACAAGCAAATATGATATGATGTTATGAATGATGCTTTGCACAATATAAATGAGAGAGAGTTAGAGAGACAATGGATCAATCGCAAAGACCAAGATATGTTTCGAGGTTCGAGCACCTTGCTCTACATCCCCCCCTACACCACCGTGTAGGATTTCCAATCCACTATCTCCCACCGAGGGAACCTCTACCGAGAGAATTTGTTACAACACTTAGGAGTACCAAACTCCTCTCTCAAACAACCACCTCACAACCGAGGGGTAGGCCCGTAGCCAATACAACAACCAACACCTCTACCGAAGAGGGTTTACAACCAAACTCCACCTCTCACTAGAGGGAGCAAACCAATCACCCGATCACCTCTACCTAAGAGGGATACAACAAGAATAAGGGTGTACAACAAGTGGTTCCAAAAACCACAACTCAATCTCTCTTTTCTTTTCTCTTTTCTTTTCCACAAAACAAGATCCTAAATAGATTAGGATAGGTGATAGCTCAAGTGTGGAAACAAGGTGTTTTTGGAAACAAGCAACAAAGAAAAACTACTTGGGAAATCTCTTGTATATGATAGAAATAAAAGACCAAATCAAAATCCCAAAACCTAGTTCTCTTTGATTTTCCAAAAACCCAAAAACAATAAAGATTAAATCTTTTTGGCACTTAAACTCTTTTAAAAACTTGTTTAAACACTAGAGAAACACAGAAATTTTTCTCCTTAAAAACCTTGGCCAAAATCCCAAGAGATGGGGTTTATATAGGCCAAAACAGAAACTAGCCGTTAGAGCTGAGCTGGCAGCTCTGACAGGCAGCGGTCGACCGGCCCGGTCGATCGCCAACGGTCAGAAATATGACCGTTGGGCAACTGCGGTCGACCGGCCCGGTCGACCCAGAAAAACAGAGAGCAGAGCTCTCATCCCGGTCGACCGGCCCGGTCGACCGTCTCAGGGACTCCAAACGTGCACAGATCTGTGCACGTCCGGTCGACCGGCCCGGTCGACCGGACATCAGCCAAGTCGACTAATAACCTGGCTTAGTCGACTGGTTGAGTCCTGAACCTGAAAACTGGGTTTGAAAACTTGGGGAAAATATTTTCTAAAAATCTTTTAACACTTCTAAAAATCCACAAAACTTGTTTTATCATTTTATATTGAAACATAAACAAGTGATAAAATTTCAAGACATATATTAACATATTCAAATCATTTTTGTGTCTTGCAAATTTTATCAAAAACAAAACTTGTATTTTTGTCAAACTTGATTTTTCCAAAACATGAATAGGATAGTCAAAATAAGTTTGTCTAGCAAGTTTGAAGCATGTATGTATATTTAGAACATATCTAATATACATAGAAATAAAGTAAACTTGTTTTGATCTACTATTCATGAAAAACCAAAATCAAAACATAAAACGTGTGTGTTGTGTGCACTTGAGCATATCAACTATACTAAACTTTACAAATGGATCTAAACACACTATCTAAACTATGGATACCTAAGTCTTTGTGTCATCAAGAAGACTTGCTCCAAAACTCCATCCATGGGCTAGGCAAAGTGTGATCTTGAAGCTTTGGCCCTGGAATCACTTGTGAAAGCTTCCAAACTCCTTGTTGAAGCTAATCACCAACTAATATCTTGGTTAATGATCTGAAACTTAAACAATACAAGATAATTAGTAAACATAACTACATGAGTTAATCATCATCAAAACTAAGGTGGAAGGCCTTTGGGCCAACAATCTCCCCCTTTTTGATGATGACAAAACTCATGGAGTTATATATGCATGGATTAAAGTAAAGCTTCAAAGAAGCTCCCCCTTAACTCATGCATAAGCAAGTAAACATAATAATATGCAATGAAAGCTCTTAAACATGAATGCATAAATATGCATAAACAATAAAGGTTCTAGATACCAATGAAATATTCAAAGCAAAGCATGCTCTAGATACCAATTAACAACCAATTAACAAATAAACATTTTCTAGATGCTCTAGATACCAATGCTCTAGATACCAACTCTAGATACCAATTAACATACATTAAACTATATTAAACTTATATATGCAAAAACATAACTATGCATATATAAATCTCAAACAAACTCAAAATCTTTCTCCCCCTTTTTGTCAATCATCAACAAAGGGGTAAACAATCAAAACAATACAAACAATGGTCTCCCCCTTTTTTGTCTAAAACAAAAACAAAGACAAAGTCAATAAGGGGTGACTACAAACATGATATCAATTGAAAATATGTCAATGAAGCATCTTGATACCAAATGAAAATAAACAAAGATCAATAAATGTTATATGCTATATACATTCATGAAGAGGAAGACGCTAAGTTAGCTTCCCTACACATATGGCATTACATGAAAGATGGATGTTAAGCCCTAATTCACATAACACACATTATGTAATGAATAAGAGGAGATGTGAAGCTCCCCCTACACACGTGTACCACATAAAGAAAAGATGTTAAGCTTTTCAATACACAATACACTCAACATGAATCTATATGAAGAGATGTTAAGTTCTTCTTGCATATAGTCAATACAAATCAAAAAAAATTTTATTTTACTTTAAACAAAGAATTTTAGATACCAGTTGAAAAAACAATTTTAGATACCAATTCAAATTAGACGTAATAAATTTTGAATGTCTAAACACAAATTTTGATACCAATTGTAAATGTTTTACAAATTGAAAAGATTTTACATAGAAACATTGATACCAATTGTAAGAATTGTTCATTTTAAACATATGATACCAAATCCGAATTTTCAATCATAAAGTATGGGAGTACAATACCAATTGAAAGACAAAATCAAATTTTCTCCCCCTTTATGAAATACAAACTAAAATAATGCATAGTCTTGATACCAATTTAAAAGTAATCAATTGAAACAAAATTGAAACTCAAGCACTAGCATAAACACAAAC
This sequence comes from Agave tequilana, assembly GCA_038442645.1. Taxonomy (NCBI): domain Eukaryota; kingdom Viridiplantae; phylum Streptophyta; class Magnoliopsida; order Asparagales; family Asparagaceae; genus Agave; species Agave tequilana. The sequence goes on from JAVJIF010001876.1 coordinate 90,205, forward strand.
ATATATATGTATGGAAAATAGATACCAATAGAAATTGATATTCTTGGAATGAAATCATACATACATACAAAACAAATATGAGTATACAAGAAGATCAAAATGATACCAATTGAAAGAGTTCAATGATACCAATTGACATAACAATAAGTTCAAGTGTATACATCATATTACCAATCCACCCATCTCATGCACAAGTTTAAAAAGATTTTCAATATAAACATACAAGGCATGGACTCCCATCCAACCTCCCGTAAAGGGTAGGGGTTTTCAAAATAGATTTGAAAATGTAGTTTTGTTTGAAAATCACTACCAAATTGAAGAACATGAACTAGTTAAAATGGAAATATTTGTTAACTAGTACGAAATCCTTCAAATAAGGAATGAAACAAAATTATTTTTCATAGACATGAAATCCACATGATATCAAACACTCTAATTCAATTAAGCATAAATATGACTCATGAAAACAAAACATGAGCAAGTAATCAATGTGAGTGTACAAATAAGGTGTGAATATGAAAATTTTTCATTAAGCTCAATTATTCCTTAAACATGAAAACATGAAAAACATAAAATCATCTAAACTATTTAATCTTCAAGGCATATGTATGTCTTCTGCAAACTAAAGTATACATACATATCCAAAACTCAACGAGTCCACAAAATATATGCATTAAGGCACGTGGCTCAAAAGGATAAACATGTATATCTAATAGTTTGGACAAGATAGACATATATATGAAGTTAAACAATTAAACACAAAGTCAAGAAAGACTAAATCTTCACCAAAATAAATTTCATTTCAAAGTATATGTATGAATTGTCAACACAATAAGTATACATACATATCCCTAAACACAATTGAGTCCATATATATAGATTTGCATGAAAGGCAAATGACTCAAGGGGTATACATGTATATCTTAAAGTTTGGCAATACAAACATATACATGAAGTGAAACACACAATCATAAAACAAATTCAAAAATGAGAATACAAGTTTAAAATGTATGAATCATCAAAACTAGATTATACTAGCACATCTAATGGGAACAAATAAGCAATCAAGCCCAACATATATAGATTTATTTGTGGCCCATTATATGCACAAGTATATAACTAGTCTTAATGAAAACTAACACTTAAACAAGTAATCAAATCATTAAGCATTAAAAAAAAGATAATCATCATGAAAAGACTAAAACATGATTACTATGTAAATTCACATGTATTAGATTCATGATGTACATTATAGCTTAAACAAAGGTGAGAACACTAAGTATGATTCAAATAAGCATGTGTGTCTCAAATACTATACATGTATGTCAAGGATCTAATAAACATGGAATGAACATACTAATCCATAGACATCAAAAAAATGTTATAAACAATGAAATGGAAAGCATGTAAACATAATAAATGGGAGTAAAGGATTGTTACCAAAACCGAAGAAGCAACTTTCCTTGTCTCCAAAACATGGTGGTCCTCTCCACCAACCTTCCCTTGAAAGTGATGCATCCAATTGATTTCCTTTAAATACGGAACACATCCACTCCAAGGTGCTATCACTCTCACGTCATGTGAGAGCCCACACCTACATCAAAAATAATAGGAGGGGTGGTCTTTGGTACCCACATCTTGTTGGGTCCATGGGGGTTAGTCCCCTCTCTAACCCAAACAAATTCTTTGCTAAATTAGGAGTATGTAATCTATCATAGCAAAATTTAGCAAGGTGGCCCTTACGTCCACAATGTGTACAAGTGTACACATGAGCATACTTGTGATAGGTGTGTCCGGTGGAGCATGTGTATGCCGTGATGGGTGTGCATGCATAAAGGATGGAACTTGTTTCTTTCGAACCAAGGCTTCCAACCGTGAGTGGTTCATGGCACATTGGCTCATAGTGGGAGCCCAAACAATCAACCTTCTTCTTAAGCAAACAAATATTATCTTTAATCTTAGAAGAAGTGTGGCATGCAATAGGTGAAGTGTGTGATACTACCCTAGCATGGCAAACATGTGCATCAATCTTATTTTGCAAAACAATATTTTTATCTAAACAAACATTCAACTCATTTGAAATAGAAATGATTTTATTTTTCAAAGTGACATTCTCCTTTAAAACAAAATCAACTTTTGAAGACAAATTTTCATTTTTCTTCAAAAGAACATGGCAATCATTTTTAGATTTTAAAAAATCATTTTCTTTAAGTGCAAGTTCCAATTGGATCTCATGAATCCCTTTCATTATAGGCCTCAACCTTCTCTTGCAAAACACAATCAAGTCTAGAATGTAACTATTATTTTCTTGTTCAATTCTTAGACATTTCTTTTTCAACAAATTATATTTTTCTATTATTTTTCACACACAATAGATAGTTCTTCATTCAAAGCATGAGGATCAACATAATCATTTGAAGAACTAGCACAATCATCATTATCTAAGTGGGTTTCCGATTGTACCTCAAGGGAGTCATTCCCTTGGACCATATAGCATTGTTGTGGCTCGGATTCTCCACTAGATTCCTCCGGTTGATTTGGCACTTGAAGCTTGGAGGTGGTGGTTGTTGTCAATTTGTTCCACACTGCAAAGGCGGAATCAAAGTTAGAAACACACATAAGATAATCTTTAGGTAATGTGCTTCTAATGGCCTCTAGGGCTTGTGCATTGGCCCCTACATGATTGCGATCTCCAAGATAGCATTTCTTGGTGGCCACAAGAAAGACATGCAAACCTAGGGTCTTTAGGTACATGGACATCCTATACTTCCAAATAACAATGTTGGAAGGGTCAAAGCTAGGTGGGGTCATGAAGTCCATGGTAAACTATATGTGTGCAAACAGCAAATGCAAACAAAAGATTAGCAAGTAAATGGATCTCACTCCTAGGATGTTAAGCCTAAGTATCAGGAGCACTAGCTCTGATACCAATTGAAAAAACACCTAGAGGGGGGTGAATAGGTGTAAGTGCTAATCTAGAACTAAATGCAATACTATGTGCGCTAAATGCGGAAGCTAATGCAAATCTTGCAACACACTTAGTACAATCACAAGTGTAGCCGAATTCCCCTGAAGGGCTCTGGACTAACTCCTCTTGATTCCCCTTGAATGGGTTGAGGCGCTATGTGAAGCTTTTGTTGATTAGGTACAAGTGAGGCGCACACAAACAACCAAGCATATACAAGATATAGCAATATGAAATATGTAAGGCACAACACAAGCAAATAGATATGGTAATATGAATTATGCTCAACACAAGCAAATATGATATGATGTTATGAATGATGCTTTGCACAATATAATGAGAGAGAGTTAGAGAGACAATGGATCAATCGCAAAGACCAAGATATGTTTCGAGGTTCGAGCACCTTGCTCTACATCCCCGCCTACACCACCGTGTAGGATTTCCAATCCACTATCTCCCACCGAGGGAACCTCTACCGAAGAGGATTTGTTACAACACTTAGGAGTACCAAACTCCTCTCTCAAACAACCACCTCACAACCGAGGGGTAGGCCCGTAGCCAATACAACAACCAACACCTCTACCGAAGAGGGTTTACAACCAAACTCCACCTCTCACTAGAGGGAGCAAACCAATCACCCGTCACCTCTACCTAAGAGGGATACAACAAGAATAAGGGTGTACAACAAGTGGTTCCAAAAACCACAACTCAATCTCTCTTTTCTTTTCTCTTTTCTTTTCCACAAAAACAAGATCCTAAATAGATTAGGATAGGTGATAGCTCAAGTGTGGAAACAAGGTGTTTTTTGAAAACAAGCAACAAAGAAAAACTACTTGGGAAATCTCTTATATATGATAGAAATAAAAGACCAAATCAAAATCCCAAAACCTAGTTCTCTTTGATTTTCCAAAACCCAAAAACAATAAAGATTAAATCTTTTTGGCACTTAAACTCTTTTAAAAACTTGTTTAAACACTAGAGAAACACAGAAATTTTTCTCCTTAAAAACCTTGGCCAAAATCCCAAAGAGATGGGGTTTATATAGGCCAAACAGAAACTAGCCGTTAGAGCTGAGCTGGCAGCTCTGACAGGCAGCGGTCGACCGGCCCGGTCGACCGCCAACGGTCAGAAATATGACCGTTGGGCAACTGCGGTCGACCGGCCCGGTCGACCCAGAAAACAGAGAGCAGAGCTCTCATCCCGGTCGACCGGCCCGGTCGACCGTCTCAGGGACTCCAAACGTGCACAGATCTGTGCACGTCCGGTCGACCGGCCCGGTCGACCGGACGTCAGCCAAGTCGACTAATAACCTGGCTTAGTCGACTGGTTGAGTCCTGGACCTGAAAACTGGGTTTGAAAACTTGGAAAAATATTTTCTAAAAATCTTTTAACACTTCTAAAAATCCACAAAACTTGTTTTATCATTTTATATTGAAACATAAACAAGTGATAAAAATTTCAAGACATATATCAACATATTCAAATCATTTTTGTGTCTTGCAAATTTTATCAAAAACAAAACTTGTATTTTTGTCAAACTTGATTTTTCCAAAACATGAATAGGATAGTCAAAATAAGTTTGTCTAGCAAGTTTAAAGCATGTATGTATATTTAGAACATATCTAATATACATAGAATAAAGTAAACTTGTTTTGATCTACTATTCATGAAAAACCAAAATCAAAACATATAACGTGTGTGTTGTGTGCACTTGAGCATATCAACTATACTAACTTTACAAATGGATCTAACACACTATCTAAACTATGGATACCTAAGTCTTTGTGTCTTCAAGAAGACTTGCTCCAAAACTCCATCCATGAGCTAGGCAAAGTGTGATCTTGAAGCTTTGGCCCTGGAACTTGTGAAAGCTTCCAAACTCCTTGTTGAAGCTAATCACCAACTAATATCTTGGTTAATGATCTGAACTTAAACAACACAAGATAATTAGTAAACATAACTACATGAGTTAATCATCATCAAAACTAAGGTGGAAGCCTTTGGCCAACACGTCGTTCGCATCGCACGCGAGACTGAGACTGAGAGATCGGGCCATGCGCCCGTTCGCCCACTGTTCGCCTCTCTTTCTCAATCTCTGAGAGAGAAATCGGGCATTCTTCTCCCTCCCTCCCTCTCTTCCCTCTGTCTCTCTCTCTCTCTCTCCTGATCTCTCTAGACCGAGACAGAGAGAGATCGGGCCTCTCTCCTCCTCTTTAATCTCTCAGTCTCTCATTCTAGCTCTCTTTTAATCTCTCACATCACACACACTCTCTCTCTCTTTTATCTCTTTTAATTTTAATTTAATTTAATTTAACATATCATTTTTTATTTTAACATCTAGTATTAAAATGATATATCTAATTTAAAAATATAGATCTAGTATTAAAAATTAGAAGTATAGATCTAGTATTAAATGTATTTATGCATTCTCTTTATGTTTAGTGTGCTAATTAATGTTTTGGACATGTGATACATAAATATTGATGTCTATATTTTTTAAGAATTATCGTGATTTTTTTAGAATTTTTTGAGCTTTTTATGTAGTGTTTTGCGCGTATTGCTTAAGTCCGTTCTACGACGCCGCGACTGTTGCGTCTCAATGCCCGACAAGTCGGCGGCCAGTGACTTTGAACCTTTTAGTGGCCTTCTACATGTCTGCCCCTATATTCTAGATTTCTTTTGCACTTGAGTGTGTCAAAATATATTATTTACTAAATTCAGGATCTGTTCGTGAAGTGTCCAAGATGTATACATGAAGTATAAAAAATGTACTGTACATGGATTTGTTTCTAAACATTTTATGGTTTGATGATAGAACTGTATGTGCTGCAATTGTTCTAGAATCTGTTATGACAATAATGGTTGGACCTTGTCATTCTAAACGTCGGCTATTTAACTAGGCCTTGGCTTAATTATGCTTTATTATTAGCATTAGGCCCTGTCTCACCAGAACATGATCAACTATAGAGTTTTTTATGATTGCTGTCAACTTGATGTTTGTTGTGTCTGAATTGTGCTTGTGCTTTTAAAAATTTTAGGCCAGAGCATGATGTACCTTCTTGTTTTTTTCGTATTTAACTCTTCTGCCTTGTACCCTCCATCACAGGAGATGCTGGACAAAAAGTCTCGCTGAGGTTATGGATGGGAATAAATATTTATTCACTAATTATTATGCTAATGGTAGTCTGTATGCTATGGATGGAGTTTCTTCATTAAAACTGGGTTCTTGAGAATTGTTTGATGCCAATGGTGGCTCGAGTTTATATTAGAAGATTGATCAAAGTGCCAATGGGAGACATGATAATTTCACCTGCAAAATAATTGTATGAAGGAAAATGGATCCATGGCCTTATAAATGGATGAGAGGGGACTTGGCTGGGGGTTGGAGTGCAATGGAGTTTTGGGGGTGGTGGTAGGTTCTCAGTGTTGATTGCTTGTGATGTCAAATTGCACTGCAAGAAAACTTTATGAAGGAAAAATGGATCATACCCTTATAGGTAAATTCTTCTTTTTCCTCTTTAGGGATTTTTTTTTTGTTTTGTTTTGTTTTTGTTTTTGTTTTGTTGGGGGGGGGGGGGGGGGGGGGGGGGGGTGACGAGAGTTAGTAGACTAGAGCAAATGGAAAGAAGCCATTTTGATGGTAACATTTAAGATTGAGTGCATGATTTTTTTCCCCTTAATTTTTAAACAAGACAGTACTGTGGGTTTGAACCTTGGAACTCTCATAATCCATCCCCATGCCCTTACCACTAAGCCAACTTTGATGATAGCGCACGAGTATAAGAGGTCAAATATCACGATTGTTGATGCTTTATTGGCATGTAAGGTGACATCATGATTATTTAATAGGTTGGTATCTAAGAAGGATTTGCTCGGTGTTGCAAATTTAAGATGGGTTGTTGGTATAAATATGAACTTATTGAAGGTGTTCTTAGGATTTTTGTTTTGGTAATGTGATTTGATTTGCCTCTTTGAGTTGTGTTCAATGCACCTATATCAAATTATATCATCTTATTTTTTCCTCTACTTTTTTTCTAGGGGAATTTGAGCTTGCTTCATTGTTGCATGAGCTCAAAATGCATGACGAAAAAATCATAAATGTTATTGACATTGCAAGCATTAGCCAGATTGGGGAACTATCGTAATTATCATGGCCCTCACTTGTTATATATGAATGCAATACACACTTCTATTCCGGCACAGGAAGATGTACAAATTATTAACATGGGAGTATATGGAAGATGTCTAAGCAAGCTATTAACATGGATATACATGAGTACAAGCCCAAAAGCTTTAACTACTTAGGTGGGCATATAAGTCGGAACAAAAGCGGGTTGCTGTTTTAATCCAGCTCCAAAGGTGGAGAATTCTTGATTTCTCAACTTTATTAACTAGAAGCATTACTTTTTTTGTGTAGCTATTTGGAGCTCCTAATTTCATATAATTCTCTCTCAATAATTTCTTTTTGAGTGATACATCTAAGTTCATGATAGAAAATCACGTTAGTAATGTCCTATCATAAATGAATGTTAAATTAAAATAATTGGAGCTTAATTTTATATGTACCTATCAACCCAACCTTATCACCATTTCGATTTGTTATCTGGACTTTGAATTGGTATTGACTTTCCTAGGGCGTCCTGATTCGTTGAAGGAAGATTTTCATGGCCTTGTCTTCTAATAAAATGGGTAAATTATCAATAACCCCATCCAATTTTGTCACCTTTACCAATTTGGTTCTTATATTTTTTGATGGGGTAGGTCGGGTGGGTGTGGTTTTCTCAAGTTATAATGAAGAATCTCCATGGAATTGTAGTTTTTGACAGAGTGAATTATAACTGATTCTCTGGTATCGGAAATTGGATGAAGAATTGAATTGAAAGGCTTAGGAGAACTCTTGATGTCGTGACACTTTATTATAATATTATTTAATTTATTAAAATTTTCTCAATAACTGTTACAAATATATAATTATATTTAATTGATATAAACGATAATGTAATTATAAATACAAGTATGATTAGTAAAGTCAATCTATTTTCTTATTATTATATTTTTCATTGCATAGTTTAATTTTTTTAAATTATATAGGACATAATATTATAGTACTACTATTAATTAACTCAATAAAGTTTTTAAAGTTTCAAATAAATTAATTTCTCAATGAACCCAAATCAATTAACTCAAATTTGAAATTCAAAAAATTGATTGTGGGCATCAAGAAATAAGTTGAAATTAATTGAAGAAGAAAATAAAGCAAACTTATCATTACTTGACAATTTGTGGCATCAAATAAGTTGCACATCTTAGATCATAAGTACAACATACTTCAGAGAATGTGAAACAATCAATCATGCATGATGCCGACACATCTTATTCACTCCTCTATGCAGTCTCTGTCTACTGTCTTACACACTAATGCATGTAGGTCCCCTGCATTTCTCTAGTATCCCAATATCCCTTGGTGTCGAAGTCTTCAATTATTTGGGGTCTATATATGTCCTCCAATATGACTTTGCCTTTTAATATTCTTGAAGCTTTTGAATTTCGGCTTTTGGAACCTATTAACACCAACTTCATTTAATAGTCTAGCATCAATGATGCCATAATGATGGCCACATATTATGATGTAAAATGAGAACTTTCCAAACATTATGAAATAACTACAATTATCAAACAGTAAATAAGTTTTTTATACTACAATTATCCTAATGAAGAGGTTCATCCAAATTGTACCAACTCATGTGAAATAATTCCAAAATCATTACTAAAAGCAAAAGTCATATAATTGTCTTTTATATAAAGGAATTTAATAATTTGATGGCTCAAAATGGTTATCGCTACCTATTGCCTCTCCATATATTTAATGGGATGTCTTCTCATATCCCCTACCAGCCTTCCCCCGCTTTCATTCACATTGCCTCCGTCATGACCCCAATGCCTGGACTATATTCAAAACTCTCAATCAATTTCGCTATCGCAATTTATTCAAAATCAATATTGATTGTTCCCCTATAGTGTGATAATCATTTTGAGAAATTTACACACTTGATTTTCTCTAAAAGAAAACAGACAAACTAATATATCAATGAACCAACCATCTTTTTCTCAAATCAAACATTATTAACATTAATTTCTTAAGCAATTGACCAAAACCAACCAACTAATCATAAATTATTTACAAATTATTTGGGGCGGGTGGGATTGTATACTTGATTTCGGCGGGGTAAATGGAAAGGCCTAGAAAACAATCCTCTTGGGACCAAAGAGGATGGGATTTCTAAAACACAACCAGCAATTGTGGCAACCGGAGAGAGGGACAAGGAACAATCTCCATGGTGGGCAAGTTTTTAAATTACAGATATTGGGTTCATATCAAATGGAGATTTTCCATAACGTGATGATATATTAGAGACATTTAAGCAATATTTAGTGTCCATGTCAGACATTTTATATACATATATATAAATATTGATAACTTAAGGGTAGTTATAGTATCCTAACAATAAAAATATCATAACATGTAGGAAAATCATTGGAAGATAAAATATATTTGGAAAATGCAATAAAATAACTCACGAATTTGCAAAAAGTATATCATGTAAAATTTCAATTAAGCTATCATTCATATAGTGTGATAAGCATGATAAGCTTACTACTTGAAATTGAAGAATAGAGAAAATTCAAAGATGAAATAGTCATTCTACGTTGACTTTTAGACTTAGAGACAGTTATGTTCCTAATTTACCATATCTTACAAGCCATCTCTACATTCAAAAATAAGCTGTGGACCAAAACACTCCGATCCAATATTATAATATCAAGTTGAAAGTATTACAACAACAATTAGCAAGAGAATATAGGAAAATAAACACTTACATGTATAAGTTATTTGCCTATTTGGTTAAATAACATGACCAACTCTTAAACAATCAATAAATTCTCTATGCTTTGGAATCATTACTTATATCTGCCTAATTATGTGAATACATTAGAAGTATGAACTTTTCCTTGAACAAAATCTTCCATTAGAAAGCATAAAGTTAAGAATAAAATCAACATTCTAATGTCTACTTTCTTCCATCTTACTCCTAAACCTTGAATTGCATTTGAGATTTTGTTACCCATCGAAATCAGTAAAGTTACACAAATGAAAAACAAAGGAAAATAGACCTAAAGCTAGTGACAATGAGTTAGTGACATTGCCGCATGGAAGAGAGGTTTTGGGTATCAGAAATTGCACCCAAACCTATTTTCTAAGTTAAAACCATATAACACACAAACTTGAACCATATCGACCTCTGTGTATGTGAGAGAACAAGGTATATGAGCTTTAGCTTATATAAGCCATCTCTACATTCAAAAATAATCTGTGAGACCAAAACAACTCCAATCCATATTATAATATCAAGTTGAAAGTATTACAACAATAATTAGCAAGAGAAAATAGGAAAATAAACACTTTTATGTATAAGTTGTTTGCCTATTTGGTTAAATAAACTTGGCCAACTCTTAAACAATCAATAAATTCTCTATGCTTCGGAATCAATACTCATATCTACCTAATTATACGATACATTAAAAGTATGAACTTTTCCTTGAACAAAATCTTCCATTTAGAAAGCATGAAGTTAAGGAAAAAATCAACATTCTAACGTCTACTTTCTTCCATCTTACTCCTAAACCTTGAAGTGCATTTGAGATTTTGTTACCCATCGAAATCAGTAAAGTTACACAAATGAAAAACAAAGGAAAAAAGATCTAAAGCTAGTGACAAGTGAATTAGTGACAATGCCACATGAGAAGAGAGGTTTTGGGTATCAGAAATTGCACCCAAACCTATTTTCTAAGTTAAAACCATATAACACCCAACTTGAACCATATCGATCTCTGTGTGTGAGAGAGAGAGAGAGAACAAGGTATATGAGCTAAAGCTTATATAAGCTTATATGAGTTGCACCTTTTTCCTGTGTGGATCATCTACAATCATCTGTGTGGATGATCCACACGGTTCATAATGATCTATATACCCTCAAAGAGTTACGGATGAAAAATCATAAGTTTTGAAGATTATTTGCTCATCCATCACATGGTTGTTAATTGAACGATTCTTGTGAAAAGACAAATTTAGACAAGTTTGTACCACTTGACCAATGGCAAATGATCTCTAAAACTCATAATTATTTGTCCGCTACTTCTTGAGAATATGTATGTAGATCACATTGAACGCTGTGGATCGTCGATCCACATAAGTTAATATGAGCTTAACTCATATCCCTTATTCTCTCTCTCTCTCTCTCCCCCCTCTCTATATATATTTGAAAAGTAAATAATTGTATTCATACTAATACTCAACTTTACATATTACAACCCATTCCTATTTGCAGTAGGTCGGGAGAGGCCGTCACCTAACACTTAAGTCCAGTACAAATGTTCTCCCAAATAGAATGGTCAGTAAGCAATCTAAGCTACCTCATATATATCACTAACATTTAATGGACCTTTACAATTCTTGCATTTCATGTGTGTCACCCTCTACCTTCCAGGTACAAGTTTGCTAGAGTGTGCGCACATCCTCATATAATTTTCTGAAAATTTGGAATTTTTTGCTTCCTTGAAGTTCAAAGAGCCTGCAATTTTTTCTTTTCGAACATGTCAAAGTGATGCAGCAATAACCACTTTGCCTACATCAGATAATTTCTTTCTCTTTGTATAGCTTATATATATATATTATATATATATATATATATAATATATATATATATATATATATATATATATATATATATATAGATAGACTTGTATCCTTTCAAAAGGATTTGATCCCTGATCCTTCCCACTCAAAATCAACCCTCCAACATTCGATTACAAGATCCACTCCGTTGAAGTTGATCTATACTATTTCAAGTATCTATAAACCAAAAATCAAGTGTTTTAAATACTTTTTGCCCATCCATCAAGCGACGCAAAATGGACGGCCGAAAGTAGTGAGTTGGTTAGACCCGTAAGGATTTGAGCATGAATACTTCCCACTCAAAGTCAATGTTATGGCATTCAAATACAAGATTCACCCTATTGAAATTGATCTACATTATTTAAAGTAATTAAAATAAAAAATTAAGAATTTTCTTGTCCACGCATCAAGTAGGCACAAAATTGATGGCTGAAATTAGCATATTACTTAGATTTATGACTTTAGACATACAAATTCTCGATCCGATCATTTGATCATGGTCTAAACATTTAAAAACCCTCAAACATCAACTTTTGTTAGGTTCCAAATATTCTACACCGTTAAATTAACCAACACACTATTTCGGCTGTTTATTTTGCATCTACTTGATGAATAAGTAAAAAGTATTTAAAACATTTGAATTTTTATTTTTAAGCACTCTTAATAATGTAGATCAACTCAACGGAATGGATCTTCAATTTGAATGACCTAACATTAAATTTGAATGAGAATGATTCATCTCCATATCCTTTCAAAAGGACTTTATATATATATATATATATATATATATATATATATATATATATATATATATATATATATATATATGTATGTAGAGAGAGAGAGACCGTTTTTGACTAGGATCCTATCGATAGGATTTGAGTATAGATCCTATCACTAACAAGTATATGTTACACTACTATAATGGATGATCCAAATCATTTAATATGATCTAAATAATTTAAAATGCTTAGAAATTAAAATCAAATGTTTTTGTGATTTCTAACATGCACACAAGTGGCATTTAAATAGACGGCTAAAAGTGGAGAGTTTTTGTTGATTTATGATTAAGAAAGTACAAATTGAAAATCTAACTCTTCATTCATGATCTAAATACTTTAAAACCATTAGACACCAATTTTTGTTGGGTTTCAAATATTCTAAACCATAAAACTAAGCAACTCACTACTTTCGGTCGTCTGTTTTCGGGTTACATAATAGATGGTAAGAAAACTTAAAATATTCTAATTTTAATCTATAAGCACTACTAATGATATAGATCAACTTCAATGGAGTGGATTTTTTAAATTGAATGCGTTGTTACTTAATTCCAATAAGTAGGATTTGATTCCAATCCTCATGGAAGGAGCATTGTCAATATATATATATATATATATATATATATATATATATATATATATATATATAGAGAGAGAGAGAGAGAGAGACTTGTGTTCTTCCAAAAAGATTTTAGGTCGAATTCTTCCCACTCAAATACCATCTGACATTCGAATACAAGATCCGCTCTGTTGAAGTTGATCTATATTATTTCAAGTATCTATAAACTAAAAATCAAGTGTTTTGAATACCTTTTGTTCATGCATCAAGTATGGGAAAAACGCATGGCCTAAATAGTGAGTTGGTTAGTTTAACGGTGTAGAACATTTGAAACCTAACAAGAATTGGTTTGTAAGGGTTTTTTAAATGTTTAGAACATAATCAAATGGCCGAATCTAGAATTTGTATGTCTAAAGACATAGACCTAACCAACTCACTACTTTCGGCCGTCCATTTTGCGCCGCTTGATGGATGGGCAAAAGTATTCAAAACACTTGATTTTTAGTTTATAGATACTTTAAATAATATATATCAACTTTAACAGAGTGGAGCTTGTATTCAAATGTCGAAGGTTGTACTTGTATTTGAGTTGGAAGGATTCAGGCTCAAGAGAGAGACTTGTGTCCTTCCAAAAGGAGTCAATATTAAAAATATTGGCCAGTATTGGCTCCAAATTATATGCCTGTTTTTGGCCATATCATAGCGGCGGAGCTTTAAAACCAATATCTCGGTTGATATATCAACTGATAGAGTTGATATTTAGAACATTAGGGAAGAGGGGGATGGGTGATTAGGGTAGTGGGAAGGACAAGGAACTGGAGAGGGAAACAAGGGGAATAGAGGAAGCCCCATAGAGAGATGCAACTGATGGCCACCACCCATTCGCGGGATGCTAGTTTTGTTGTTTTTTTTTTTATTGCATATTCTTTGATGTTGAATAGGATGGCATTAACCTGTTAGGTTCATAATGATTTGGAGGTTCATAATGATGTGGATTGTGTTTTTTAAATTTTTATGAGGCAAGGTGGGATTCTAATTGGGTTTTATGACGGGGCAAGGGCAATTTTTCAATCTTCATCACTTGCGCTATTTGTAAATGATAGTTGAGAGAGGTTATTCATATTTTGGACAGTTGGAGGGATTATTGGTAAGGTGGTGATAACTGGTATGGATTATCGACAACTTTTTTGTTATAAATTGATTATTGTATAAGTTTCCCGATACACGTCTTCTTAATCCTCAGTGTTGCGATCCTACTCCTGAAATTTCAACATTCTCATCCATTTTATTATTAAAACTAGTGTTTCTATTGTCTATGGGACACAACTTTCCCTTTCTTTTAATTGCTGCAACTTCAGGGTTCACTTTGATTATGTTCACTTCTTTTTTTATGCCAATAGGACTTAACGGAGTATTGGCTCTGGTTAGTCGTCACTTAGTTTGATGCCCACCGCCCACACCCCCCCCCACCCCCTCCCCCCCCTCCCCGAGCTGTAAGCTTATTTGTCATATATCACACTTACTATATCCTCGTCATATATACGAAACATTTATGAGTAGCACCTGAGGTTTTTTGTTAAACTTATCCGTGGAATGATGCATTAATTTTTTTTCTTCTTACTAGGGAAAATTAAAGATACAATAATCTAACTTATTTATCAAAATTTGTTCTTATGAGGTAGTTATTTTTAGACATGTAATTTCTTTATATTGACATTTCTGCAAAGTGTTTTACGTTTTCAGACTTTCCCACATATTTTGGAGTTGATATTTTTCTTATTCTAAAGAAATATCAGTATAATACCTATGAAAATAATTCTAACCCATGTGAGTTCTTGTGCAACTCCTGGACTTACTTTATTGCAATATCATGTACAGGACTACTACAGAATACTGGAAGTTGATTATGATGCCACTGAAGAAACTATCAGGTCCAACTATATCCGTCTGGCGTTGGTCTGTACTACTCTGTAGCACTCTTCTCTTTTTTGTTATTAATTAGTTAATGCCTGTATTTTGTTTGTTGACATAGAATGATTTGTTGCCTAGGTTAGTTGATTTTATGTGCTGTTTATTTCAAAAGTTTTTTCACCTAATTAAGAGCCACACGCGCATCAAGAAGTTCGTACACCTGTTCTGTTCTGTTTAATAATGTAGATCTTGTTAGTCCTTTAGCATTATGTAAAACTCCAAATGCTCAATTTACTTCAACAGAGTTGTCACACCTGTTTTTTTTTTTTTTCACTTTTGTTACAGAAATGGCACCCAGATAAGAAAAAGGGCGAGGAAAGTGCAACCTCAAGATTTCAGGAGATTAATGAGGCATACAAGGTAAGTTTGAGAACGACCATCTAAAAATGAAACAATATCCTATTTTTATTTACTTTATTATCTCTTCTGAAAGAAACCCTAATAAAATATGTGCCAAGACACACTATGTTATCTTATTTATGTTATCATATTATGTTATCTATTTAGATATTATGTTTGATTTTTTTGGTTCTCCATATTAACTTTCTTTTACAGGATGTAACTGTTGAGATGAAGAAGATGAAGAGAAGACCATACACCCTCATCTAGAGTGTGGTCGTTTATTTATAAAGAAAAATACATGTCTTAATAGGTTTAGGAGAATACACAATGTCCTACTTAGAGTTGAAGATTCAAAATAGAAAACAAAAATCATATTTCTATTATAACAAAGAATAATATTTCTACTCTAATACTTCCCCTCCAGTTGGAGCATAAATGTCAATCATGTCCAGCTTTCTACACAAAATTGAAAAACTCTTTCTTGATAAAGTTTTAGTGAAGATATCTCCAAGTCAACATCTCGATGTAACGAACGAAGTGACTATCTGACGTGTCATCACTATGTCTCTGATAAAGTGGCATTCGACTTCAATATGCTTCATTCGCTCATGAAAAACAAAATTATTAGCAACATACATAGTCGGTTGATTGTCACAATACATCACCATTAGCTTGTTGTAAATGACTTCTATTTCATAAAGAAGAGATTGAAGTCACATCAATTCACAATTGTATAAGTCATGGCTTTATACTCAGCCTTAGCACTGGATCGAGTAACAACATTTTGTTTTTTATATCGTCTGTCATCAAATTGTCTCCAACAAAAGTGCAATAACCATTAGTAGAACAACAATTAATAGGACCACCAACCCATCATCATCAGAATATCTCACAATATCCAACTGAGATGAAGGATGATAATACAATCCTTTGCCTGGAGCCCTTTTAAGATACCGCAAGATACGATAAGCAGTAGTCCAATGAAGCTGATACAGACTCCGCATATATCGACTTAACACACCCACAGTAAATGTAATATCAAGTCGAGTGACAATTAAGCAAATTAGTTTACCAATCAATTAATTATACTTCCCGAGATCAACAAGCGACTTTTCTAGGTTTTGATCAAACAAATATTAGCGTCCGTAGGAGTATCAATAGGTTTAGATCCTAATGTACCAGTTTCTTCTAACAAATCAGTAAGGTATTTTCTTTGAGGTAAAGAAAGTCCTTTCAGAGAGCGAGTAACCTCGATCCCTAAAATACCTCACAAGATCAATGTCTTTCATATGAAAATGAGAACTCAAATAAGCTTTCAACTGAATAATACATTGATGATCATCTCCAATGTCAATAATATTATCAACATAAACTGCAAGAATAATGAATATAAATATAGAGTGATAAGAGGAGCTCCATCTCAATTCATAGTGTGCAACAATAAAACTAAATTTGTCTAATCATACTCGTGGAGATTGCTTTAAATCATAAATTGCTTTGTTGAGTTTACATACCTTGTCCGTCTTCCCCTGAACCTCGTAACCAGGGGTTGAAGCATATCACGTCCTTTTGAAGATTTCATATAAGAATGTATTTTTAATATCTAACTAATACAAAGTCCATTGCTTCACCACGGCAACTAATAAAAAACTGCGAACAGAATGCAGACGAGCTACTGGAGAGAAAGTCTGAAAATAATCAACACCATAACTCTGTGTGTAGCCTTTGACAACCAACTGTGCATACAAACACTTAATATGTCCATTGGAGAGATTTGATAGTGTATATCTATCGACAACCAACATTTATTTTTTTTATGAAAAAGAAGTTAGTTCCCATGTTTCATTAGCATGTAAAGCAGTCATCTCTTCATTCATAGCATTTTTTATCCAAGATCTAGCATAGCATCACGATAAGATTTTGAGAGAGACAGAAGATAATGTGGTTACAAAACTAAATATGTAGGAGATAAATGAGAGAAAGATAACACTTTAGCTATAGGATGCTGAGTATGAGAACGAGTACCTTTTCGAAGAGTTATAAGAAGCTCAGACACTTCAGTGGAAGCATTTGACTGATGAGAGGGGTAAACTGTCAGGATCAGTGGTAATATTCTTGCGTTGGTGATAAACTTAGAGTGGAGGTGAGTGTTCTAGTGGTACAAAAAGAGTAACAAGAGTGGTCGAAGAAGTCGTAGTGGAATTCAGAGAGGCTGAAAAGTAAGGTGTGTTTTTAAAGAAAGTGATATATGCACAAATCACATACTTCTTGTTGACGGGTTTCTAACATCGATATTCTTTTTTGTGTTCGAGAATATTCTAGAAACACACATCGAACTTATCATGTCTTTTTTTGAGAATTTGAACAAAACATATGCACCCAAAACCTTTAGAGGTAAATCAAACAGTTATTTTTCAGGATAAAAAACTAAAAATGGGATTTTCCTATCTAAAACAGAAGAACGAACCTTATTAATTAATTGACAAGCATTAAGGACTGCGTCAGCTCAAGTACACTTGAGAACATGCATATGAACCATTAGTGTTTGAGCAATGTTAAGTAAATAATGATTTTTCTATCAACAACACCGTTCTATTGAGGTGTATGAGCACACAAAGTTTGATGAATTATACTATGAGAAACACAATAATCTTGAAGAGCATGTTGCACATATTCCAAAGCATTATCAGATCGTAAAGTCTTAAGCATACAATTAAATTGCATACTGATTTCTTTGTAAATTTTTTGAAAATAGAGAGAATTTCAGAGTGATCTTTCATTAAAAATAACTAAGTCATACGAGAATAGTTATCAATGAAAGTTACAAATAAGAAAACTAGACTTTTAACTCGAGAGGACCCCAAATATCAGTATGAATAATTTCAAATGGGGAACGACAGCGATAAACTACCCTAGATGGAAAAGAAGTGCTATGATGTTTACCAAATTGACATGACTCACATTGTAATTTAGAGATGACATTAATAGAAAAAATAACAATTTAATGTATTTTAAAAATGCATGACCTAAACGTGAGTGCTATTTGATCGCAGACTCATCACATGCCAGAGCAGAAGAGCTCACTTTAAATTGATCATCGCCTTGAAGATAATATAGATCATCTTGCTAATACTCCCCACTAATCTTCTTCTTCGTCTGAAGGTCCTGAAAGTACATGATAAAGAAAAAATTTATAGAACACTGAAGAGCTTTAGTCAAATGACTTAAAGATACAAAATTAAAAGAAACATGTGAAATATAATTAACATCGGTGAATGTGAGAGAATAAGTGAAATTAACAATGCCACTATCAGTACTACGTTTGGAACTTCCATCAGCACAAACTATAAAAGAGATATAAGATGTGTGAAAAGTGAAAAAGACGGTAGATTTACCAGTTATGTGATTGATGCACCACAATCAATGATCTAAGATGAAGGTAATGAACTCGCTAAACAAGAATAGCTGGATGTGCCAAGGTAGAAATATCTGAAGTAAAAACTGAATGCATCTTTTGAATCAGAGAATCATATTCATATTTTGATAGAGTCACAAATTCGTCAGCGGAAGTATCAAGAGTATTAGAGTCATGTGCAGTAGATGATTCCAGCAGTACCAGTCAAATAAATAGCTCGATAAGGCCAGAAAGATTTGCCACATAATTCCCAACATCGGCCAATAGTGTGATTGTTTTGATTGCAATGAGCACACTTTCGAGAATTATCTTGACCACGACCAAAAACTTTGCCTTTAGTAGATAAAGACGACTACAAAAACATACAACCACCACCTCAAGAAGTGTTACCTTGACCAGGTGAGAAACCAAGGAAGAGCCTTCAACTGGAGATGAGTCAAAAGTTGCTGTAGAAGATTTTAAAGCCTGATATGGTCATGAGAAAGTATTCTGCAGAGAGAATCCCCACTTTACATACTAGTAGATGTCCTCAAAGTGATTTGAATTGAGAACTGAGCTCCAAAAGAAACTGACAAGCATATAATTCATGTTGTTTTTTTAAGAACTTCAATATCATTAGTGACTGGATGTACTGGTTGAGTTCATCGATCATATCCTTGGCTGTAATAGTATCCTAAACTCTTGTCGTCTTGTCGGAGATTAAATAGTTTCTCATACACTTCAAGAACTTTAGAGGCATTCTTCATGGAATAAGATCACGTACAACTTCCCAAATTTCTTTTGCAGTATCTAAGAACATGAAGTTGGCACTCACTGTGGATTCCATGCTCTTCCAAAACCAAGTCATCACCAAATAGTTGTCTCGTTCTTATTCTTCAAACATCTTTTCAGTAGAGGAAGGTTTCGCAGAAGTAACTATCTTCTATTTGCTTTTTGCCCAAAGAAGTCTCAAAGATTTTTTTTTTTCCATAACAAAAAGTTTTTACCATTCAACTCACAGCGGTAATTTAAATACCGACAATATTTCTGATTTTTATGATATCAACCATGAAAACAATAATGGGAACGAGATATTTATTTTGTAAAATTAATTGCAGAAGAAGATTATGTAGCTCTCTCTGATTTTTTTACTGTTCACGATGAATAGTACCCGCAGTCTCTTCATGATGAACAGTAATTTTTTTATTTTTTAGGCGAAGGTAATAAAAGCTAGGGTTATGATTTTTTAAAAGAAGAGGTTAGGATTAGGATTTTTTTCTCTGATGTCATGTTGAGCTAAAGAAGATGAAAGGAAGAGCATATACTCTAAATTAGAGTGTAGTCATTTATTTATGGAGAAAAGAAATATATGTCCTAATAGGACTAGGAGAATACACAATGTCCTAATTGGAGTAGGAAAATCTAAAATAAAGAAAAGAAATTTTCATTTTTACTATTACAAAAAAACCTATTTCTACTCTAATAGTAACCATTCCTTTGATGCAATTTTTTTGTATGTTGGCTTGGATTGTGAAACATTCGACCCTAACCCATCCATTATAACTTACCTTGGATATCTTCTTTCTTTACCATATAGGTAACTTTTATCATGCCTTACATCTTGTGACCCTCCTATACAGTCACAACTTAGCTCTACCTGGGTAGTTATAGGGCTGTCTCATCACATTCATTCTAAATTTTATACTCATCAAATGCTAGTAGGCTTTGTATCTGCTTTGTTGTTATTAGTATTTTTAATTCTCTTTAATTTATTGCGTCTCTGAGGATCAACCATGATTAGTCAATAAGATTGAATCTAAGAGATGTTGCAAAGGCCCTCCACCACTGTGTGTACTAAGAAGGTTATTATTATTTTGCATCCACTCCATGTTATGTATACGAATTCACCTCCCTTTATGTGATTAGAGTATGTAAATCAATTTTTTGATAATTTATTCCAATATCGAACTGCTTCTAGATGATAGTTCATTCCTTTAGATCTATGAAGCATGGACACTTCAAAGCGAGTCCCTATCTGTGTCGGACACATATTGAGCACTGAGCCTTTCCTGACACTTGCCCAACACATTTCAGACTATTTAAGGTCGTGTCAGATTTTAAGAAACCAAATAGTCATGTGTCTTGGAGATTTCGGTTCGTAGAACGTTCTAAGATCACGTGTTGGAACTGTGGAGCCATGTGTCGCTTAAATAGACATAAGGGGTCCTTTGAGATAATAAGAATACCACGTTAATAGAGTCTAAACACTTTGCAAACATGAAAGGGTTTCTATTGACTTGTATTAGGTGAGGTAATGGATTAGACTTTCATTTTTTTTTTTGTTTGAAGCTTGCTTGATTTTACTCGATTATAAGGTACGGTTTAAATCATTAAGATTTTATTTATTTTTCTTAGTATTTAAGTATTTCTAATAGAACATGTCCTAGTTGTTATGGGTT
Organism: Agave tequilana; assembly: GCA_038442645.1. Classification (NCBI taxonomy): domain Eukaryota; kingdom Viridiplantae; phylum Streptophyta; class Magnoliopsida; order Asparagales; family Asparagaceae; genus Agave; species Agave tequilana. Next base: position 111,408 of record JAVJIF010001876.1, read on the forward strand.
TTATATGTAACATATGCATAAACACACAACACAGTCATGCACTCGTGTTCCTTATCCTACTTTTTGACGATTTTCCGTCTCAGTGTCATGTCGTATCCACTTCATTCTTCCTATGTTGTAGTATATCTTATGAATGAGTTGCTACTATCTCTAAGTTTTGGTATATCTTATGTGTGGGAAACTTTTTTCAGAAATTTTATTTATAAACACACATACACATAATAATAATAGTAGTAATAAAATAATAATACAAAATTGATGTATCATCGTGTCCATGTATCCTACTTTTTAAGAATTTGCCTCGTCACCTTGTTTCGGTCGTCTCGTGTTTGTATCCCTTATTTGCGTCCATGCTACATAGTTTTAGATAATCATGTAGTGAGAATAGCACAATGTAGGTCCATAGGAATCCCATGAAGATCCAATATAGGTTAGATAACTAATTAAAGATCCAATATAGGTCAGTCAACCGATATAACCACCGGAACACCCAATCCCCCCCCCCCCCCCCCCCCCCCCCCCCAACACCAAAAAAAAAAAAAAACCTCAAAACCTCAAAAAAGAAAAATAAAGAAGAAAAGCACCAAAGAAGAAGAAATTCCTCAACCCGAACTAAAGAAGGTATCCACATACTCAACCCACCATGCAATAAACAAACAATCCCACCAACTCACCCGCCATATAAATACCTCAGTACTACAGTTTTCTCCCTCTTTTTTCTCTTGGGGTTGGGTCTCAGAAGACTTATCCAAGTTCATTTATGACTGTTATGAGTATGGTATACATAGATTGTATTTTGGTTCTTTTAAAAGAGAAAAAAAAGGGAACTTGCTACTTGTTAATTAACCCCAACACTATGCTGATGTGTTTAGTATTTGTTTTGCATACATTGGAATCTACCTAACTATATATATTTGATTATATATTTTTTCTTTATAAAATTTTATGTCACCCCTGTAAGAAATATTGGAAACTGAACACGAGAAGGAATAAATTGCACCAAACTTATCCAAGTTATGTTATGTTTCCATATTGCTTTTGAATTATTGTTCAATCCCATAAACTGCTGCATGCCTATACTGAATATTTCTGATTGACTGCTTGAAAATTTCTCTCACAGTTCTAAGTGATCCTGCTAAGAGACGAGAGTACGACAGGAAAGGAGTCCTTTATGTCCTGGATTACAATGCCCTGGTTAGTATTGACCTCCTTTGTATATTATGTTTAGGTCACTTTTAGCTGACATGTTACCACTCTTATTTCCAGTTTTGCCAGTAGATTCTAAATTGATGCAATTTATCTTGTTGCTTTTTGGTTTCAAATACCATGATTATGTTGTCTTATTTTATTTTGTAGCTATACAAGTCCGATACCTTCCTACTTTTCTCTCTTTTCATCTCATTTGTGGAATTATAACAACTTCTGGGGCCACGGGATCTCGGAAAATTTTCAGATAAATATGTCAATATAAACACATGAAGTTTCCATATGTTGGTATGCTGATGCCTTAGCTCCCATATTTGGTGGAGCAAATGCCCTATTATGATCCCTTAAAGGGGAAAACATCTGTTCTCTATGTCCTATTATGATCTCTCTTTTTTTTTCAGTTTTCCTCTCTCCATATCACAATTTCCCACTTCCCTTGCCCATCCTGGCAAGGATATAGGGGGAAGGCTCCATTAAGTAGCCAACAAGCAGTGTATAAATTAGTCAGATATCTATGAAATGAATCCTAAAAAAATACCGTTAGGGCGGCCCATTGAGTAGAGGAGATGACCCTTTATAGAACAAAATCGATGAAGGGATTAATGTAGCCAACCCTGCAGATTTGTGATAGCCTATGGAAGGGATGGATGGAAGGAGACGACCCTTGTTGTTGATGATGTTGTTCTCACATCACAGTAACCGTGATTTGAATGCACTTCTTCAAAATAGTGTCTATTTTAAAATAGCCTCCCATGAGCACATAACAAGTTTAACAGCTCATCCTGGTAATTATGGTTGAATTTATTTCTTCCAGAAGATTTTCACTTAACTATCTTATTCTATGTAATGTAGAGAGAAAGGAACATATGAACTCATCAGTGAACTTTTAAACTAGATTCTGGGAGAGAAACGACAGATGAAGCCAGAGCTTGACGTCGACTTCAAAATAAATTTAGTCAGTGTCTGATACATTAATACATTGGCATCCTACAATAGTGTTCCTTTTGACACTTTGTGGAATTTCTGGATTATGAGTTTGTATAACTCCCAATTTTGAATCGGTTCTGAAGGCCCCAGACGTGACTGAATGTGGTATTAAATAAACCCTTCACTGTGAGTCTGCTTTGGTATTTCCTGCTATGCTGCATGAAACTCATCAGCCCATTCATTAATGCAAGATTGTAGTGCCAATTCACTTTTCTATACAATTACTTGATATTATAATCGTCTTGTAAGTTTTTTGACCGATTATTTTACTGATAAATAAGAAGAACATTAATCTATAGGAGAACTTATTCTCTCTTTAAATATAGTCAGTTAAAAGAGGAACTTGAGTGTTGACAGAGCTTTTGCCTGTCATGGAAAGGTCACAGGGTCAAGCAATCAAAGACCTGGAAAAAAGTATTTATCGCTTCAATCTTCTGGAATCTGGACTAAAACGTGGAATTTAGTCCTTTCTGAGAGTTCTTTATCCGCTTGTTCTCTTTCTTTGTATAGAATTTCCTTGAATAATTCTGGGTGATTAAAATAAGTGGAAGATTCTTCTAAAGTACAAAAAACTATCCCAGTTGATCAATTTTTAGTTTCATCTGGGTTTTTAATTTCTATGAACAATACCTATAAAGCTGTCTTATTTTTTTTAGAGTTATTACTCTTTTTTCCTTATAAATTAGGAATTTAGGACTCCTAATTATATTAAGAATCCAAGAGATTCCACATATTCTCAGAAATATCTAACAAATATTTCATTTTGGAACTCCAAAAGTCGAAGCTAAACTCCTATGCGCTAGGCTTAAGAGCCATTTTGCTCTGCCTGTTTGGCAGTTGGTTGGCTGGTTTTGTTTACTACACTAGAGAGCTCTTTTCTTGGTCTTGTTAAAGAGTAATATAGAGGCATTATAATTACATGATAAGGAAACCTCTACTCCTAATATAATTAGTATTATACAATCCTAATCTTAATTTTACTCTTTAACAGGTCTAATCGAGATAAACTTTGATTTTGGTTGATTGAATCATCATCTTCGGAGAGTTTCTGTTCTTTAGCTGGCTAGCTTCCAGTTTAGTTGATCAAAACATTTAATTGGTTTCTGTTGTCTCCTTTGGTATGTAAACATGTAAGGCTCTTCTCCTTTGATCGCCACATGATCCTCTTTAAATCAATACTTTCCAGTTTTAAGATAGTTCAGCGGCTTCAGCCCCTTAAAGTGTATGTCGATGCTTCTCCTGACACTCATGGTCCATCTTGTGGTTTCATTTGGGTTGCAATGCTTCTCCGATATTTGCTGATTTGGTTGTGCCAACAATGGCCCCTTGCATGTCCTTGCATTCTAGTCAAGCTCTTCTTCTTGAGCAAGTACCTTTTTAAAGCAAGATCTTTTTTGTGGAGCGTGTTGACTTCTCCCTTGAGCTATGAGAACTCTTGGAAGGGATGAGTTCTTTCTTGAGTTTTTCTGGAGTAAAGAGTGAAGACAGCTTTTCCTTAATGTTCTTCTTTTGAGTGAAGCAAGATCTTCTTTGAGTGATGCATCCTCTTCCCTCAGTTTCATGAGGGGAGTTCTTCCTGAAGCTCTTCTTTTGAGCAACGTGAGTTTTCCTTAGGCGAGGTAAGTTCTTCCTCAGGCTAACTGAGCTGTTGGTTTGAGCGAGGTGAGCTCTTGTTTCAAGTGGGGTCTTTCTTGTGCTAGGTGATATCATCCTTTGGGCGAGAAGGGTTTTCTTTGGAGCAAGGGGAATTCTCCTTTGAGCTAGATGAGCTCTCCCTTTAAAGAGGCTAGACGGGTAGTTCCTTTGGTCAGGCTGAGCCATAGCTTGTGTGACACAAACATTGCTGATGTTAATGCAAAAGTTGGTATAGACTAAAGTTGATCAGGTTAAGGTGGAATTCGAACTTTGGATCATACCTGAATTGGGATTGGTGGACTTGATCTCCTTCAGGAGTTCAGGAGGTTAGTGGGGTTAGGATTTGTACTTGGGCTAACCCTCCGATGTTTAAATGAGAAGGTGAGAGTTAAACTTCAGCAAGTCAATTAGTGGGGGAGAAAGTTGAAGCTGTGTACCTATAGGGTTTTTTATGGAGGGCATCTTAGAGGGTCACATGCTGCATTTGATAAAGGTTTATATTCTGTATTTTTGAAGTTTATTTTCCTTTGGGGAGGTTGTACCCAGGGAATGTTTTGGACGATCTATTTATGCATACTTATCTGTAGCATTGCTGATCAGTTGGACTAATCTGTAGTCTTTGGTTTGGTCTATGAAGTTCAAATGCACCTACTCTAATTGTATCGTATTGGGCTATTTTTCGTGGGACTTCGGGCCAGGTCTTATGTTATCTAGAAGGATATTATAATAATCCATTGGAAGGGTGCAGGGTTTCTTCTTGTGGTGGTGGAAGTGCTGCAAGTTAGGCCATTCACGAAAGCCAGGTGAATATCTTAATTTTCATCTCTTACATCTTATGTCAACCTATATGCAAGATAAAATCAAACATAACATGTATCATATGCAATTATTAGTCTGTAAAACTGTTGTCCATCCTGACAAAATATCCAACTATTGTTTGGTAAACTAAATTTACATTTAAAGGAGAGTTAGTAGTAGTAAACTGAAAATAAAGAGTTTGATTCTTCATAAACTAAAAGGATCCTGTATTCGTCTATCTTTAGTAAAAACTAACAAGCCTTCTGGAAGGCTTCATTCATATTACTATTTTCTCACAATGGTGTCCCAATATAATGAATAAAATGAAAGTGATAGGCAAGGTTTCAAAAATTGGCCTAGGCAGCCTCATGGCTGTTCAGTTTACAGGGCAGTCAGGCCTGCAGGTGCCTGCAGTCGTTGGGGCCACCCAGTCGGGCCTAGGCGGCCCAGTCAGGCCCAAGCGGACTTAGGTGACCTAAATTCTTTTTAAGTTAAGGGGGTTGAACCTATCGGGGTGGTATATATAGGGCTTTTAAGAAACCCTAAATCCCCAAATCTCTTCTCCAATCTTCAGTGGCTTCATCTCTCGAGTTCACCGACGCGGGCTAGAGTTCTTTCGACGTCAGCGAGGTTCTCGATGGCGACAAGCTTCTCAAATCTCCTCCTCCTAAAAAATAAGATAAAAATACAATTTTATTTTACATTCAATTTTGGATGTTAGTAATTAAATACATGTCAATTGACATGATATATCATTACATCTTCCTCTTTTTTTTCCTCTTCTGCCGCTTCTTCTAATTCAATTTTAGATGTTATGTCTTTATTTGATTTTTAATGTATTTTTTATGATCTTTCTAAAGTTTTTTGGGCATATAACACACTTAAATAAATTTTAAAATAGGAAAAAAAATAGAAAAACGTCTAGTCCCTGCCTAGTCCTTGATGCATGGCCCCAGGTCCGCCGCCTAGGCCCACCTGGCGCTTTCTTAAACCTTGGCAATAGGAATTTGCACAATTTTTGTAGTAATAATGCAGGAAATATTTCCTTCTGATATATAAAATTAATGTTTATTTATTTATTTTTATTTTTTTTACCTACCTCATTTTGCTGGATTCCAGGATTATCTCAATCGATACAAGGGCTTGATACTGACATGCAATGGCCTTGGAACCAGATATTCAGTATGGTAAATTGGCAGGATGATGGTTCTGTTATCCGAGGAATCTTAGCATGGATACGACGACTTGTATTTTCCTGAAGTATGGCGCAGCTAATGTATAGAGGGTGAAAGGGATGTGTATCCTTCTTGTATCCAAAAAGATCCTTGTTGAGGGACTGATCCCCCTTGAGAATTTGCAATCGTTTATGTTAGAGATTGTTCAGATGTAATTTGTTGCAAATATGTTTATCTGATGTAGTAACCGGCTCTCAGCATTTTTCTTCATCCACATTAATGATTATTGTACCACGTATTAGCTTCTAAGCATTAAAAGTCATCAGACCATTTGAATCCCTGACTGCAATTATTCTATAATTTATGTCTTACTTACAACTTATGTTTCCTTGGAAAATTTGTAAATGCTAAAATAGCTTGCTGGCACTTAAAGATCAATTTCTTATTATTTTGTTTGCATTTGAATATTAAGCTCAAAGGTACAGCAATATCATGCTCAAAGGCACAGTTGGTGTTGGATTTTTTTTTCCCCCAGCTAGTATGCTGAATGAGAGTAATGCTTATTAATATCAATTTCTTGTCATTTGTTCACGAATATGGTTAGTTTTTGTTAAGTATTAACTATTTGTCATGCTATCAACAGTTATGTGTCATGAGTAGTGATCTCAGAATAGGTGACCAGAGGCATTGAATGAACATTACTCATCGGCATTGAATGAACATTACTCATCTGCCATGGTGCCACAAAACTAACTTGTCTAACAATTCACAAAACTGTCATGACTTGCCCTCATGAGCTATGCATTTTAAAAGGAATTTCACTGGTAGTTGCTTTCCTTTATTAAAGACATGAGAACATGCAAGAATCAAGTGAAAGAAAGTAACCAAAAATATTGAAAAGGACATGCTAAAATCAAACAAGAAAAAAGGTAGCTTATCCTTCAGATTAGTTTTCAATGTGACGGGATATTGGAGGCAATCAATACAAGTAGCTAGTTACCCTTGAACTTAGTTTTTAATATGCAAAATGACTTATTCTGATTTGCAATGTTTAGCAATGACTAAAGGAGATTATTCATCATACTCTCAACTCTCTTTTCCAAGTATGGATAGTTGTAAGTAACTATTTGATTATGCAAAATATAATTATTTGTGAAGCCAATGAGCCATAAAATTAACCCATCTTTATGATTTTTATTCTTGAAAACATTCTTGATTCATGTATTTAAAATAATACTTCCTGTAATTTGCTTTGTTTTCCTTTCCTGTAATTTGCTTTGTTTTCCTTTATCAAATTAATGAAAATGAACAGAATCAGAGAAAGTAACCAAGAATATTGGCGTGGAAACATGCTAGAACCAAACAAGAGAAAATAATATGGATATTATAGAAAGATATTATTGTTATTATACATATAATTGTCTCTTTTGATAATCTGTGAGCATTTATTTATTTTTTAATCATTGCATATTAAGAATACGAAGATCAGACTCATGTAAAAAAAAACTCTCCTTGTTCCCAAAAAAAAAAAAAAATGGCACTAAGAATACAAAATAAAACCAATGCAGACTCATTGTACCAAAAGACTATTAACTCAGAGAGAGCAATTTAGATATGCGAGTCCTACCAAATGCTTTCTCACCTCCAATCTTCAATTCAGTAGTGTCCCCTCCATGCTTGCTGAGGGTTGACTGAAAGAACATTTCTTAATGGGTTACAACATTTTTCTGTATTGTTAGGAATTGTACTGTAACGCATGAAGGACAATATCTTGCTCAAGGCAGAACTATCATCCATACCCTAGATCCCAAGATCCAGCAATTTTGTCTCTGTAGTGGTCAGATTTTGACTCTCAACAAGATCACGACACGTGTCTCACTGACTGAAGGCGTCACTTCTCTATCAGCGGGCCCAACTCACATGCAAGCCTAACATAGGCTCAAAAAAAAAGCCTCAGAACTCGTCTCAAGCCCACATCTGGTCAGACATTACTTACTGGATTCACTACTTAATCGGAGTTGTGCAACTCTCTGGGGACTCCAATAATCAGTATAAGGATCCTTTTCGAAGCTACTCAAGGCTCTGACATGAAGACCTCCGAAATCTGCTACTCTTGCGTTGCTTACAGCTGGATGACACGATCCCAGCGATTTACGGAGTCAGTTACGCTGTCAGGATATCCTCACGTTCAAAACGTTACAACACCCCTACTTCAATGCGGGTTGTTATGAATAGTGACGGATATCTCTGCATGACAATCTCAATAATCAAGCAGCGTGATCTAGACGGTTATGAGAAAATCACAACATGCAAATCATGCAGTTATGTAGATCCAAAATATTCGCGTCATCAATTACAATCCCAACAATCAAGCGGCGTGTTCTGAGCAGTTATGAGAAAATCACAACATGCAAATTATACAGTTATGGAGATTCGAAATACTCACGTCATCAATTACAACTCCAATATGTATATATACACATCGATCTCAATTGAGAAAGGGGTTCGCTTCTGATTACTAATGAAAACACCACACACAAGTATTCTTTACTTTTCTCAAATAAAGATACTTATTCTCATACCCGAGAGTCTTTGGCCGGCACCACACCGTTACTCCTGATCTGAAAGTTGTTCTTTTCTCTTCTGTATTTTTGTTAGGATCAATCAGGAGCGTCCAATCATTTGTGGCGAGAAATTCCCACCACAGTCTCCATCAAACTGAATTAATTTGCCAAACTCTAGTTTCATGGAATTGAGCTACTCATGTAATTCGCTCAAGTCCGCTTCTCAAATATCATAATGTTCGCCAGTTGAGGACATAGAATTCGCCATTACTGAGCTACTCAAAGATCATATGCCAGCACATTGCCGCGATCAGATATGAATTATGCTGCCTGGCATTCTCTTCAAGACTACAAGTATAGACCGTGGAGAGAGGGAAATGTGAGCCTTTATCATACTTCTTGCAAGTTGCAAAGAAATAGTCCACTTCTTATCAGAGTAAAGTGTGTTAATGGAGTACCGGCACCTTTGCAACTAACTCACTATGGACCGATGGTCATGGCCAAGCTGATTGCCACCAGAACAAGCGAGCAGCCACGCCCTCTCAAATTCTCCCACCCATCACTATTGTTGCAAGAAATGGAGTCCCTCTTCATCTTTCTGCTAGAAATTCTTTCTTTTCTATTCTCATCAGAGAGATGTTTTCCCAAGAAAGCTTACTGGAACCGAGGTTACACATCAGGATAGTTAAGAAATTTGGCAGCAAGAACACAGCTGCTTCCTGCATCATTCAGTTACCAGAAGATTCATTGCACTGATGTACCAGATAGTCAAAGAAACCTTACTGCAGTAAAAAGAACATGCAGGAGTACTGCAATGGGAGAAGTATGAGTCATTATTCAACATATCCAGAATTTTAACAGAATAAATAATCACTTTCTCATTAACATATCACAATTCACCATCAAGAAACTTGGAGAGTCAGCAAAAGACTCTTTGTTTGTGATAGAGCTGGACCCAGCTTCCAGAATATATGTACCGGAAATTCTTCCCTGTCCAAATGGGAGCGCAGGAGATATTCATCTCATTATTCAATAAGTAATCACAGCAAACCATCAAATTCAACTAAATATCTTCATCCCTTTAAGGGAGCATAGTAATCCAGATTAACTACAGATACGCAGCTTGAACAGGTTTGGTATTTTTCCTGTGGCCAAAAAACAGAAGGAATTCTGAGTTCTTCATGCATCAACCATCATGGTCAAAAAAAATTGCTGCATCAGATTTCAACTTTCTCTAGTACTTCATTTGTTTCTGTAGTATGAGATTGAAATGTCACCTTAAAGATGAGATACCAATAGCTGAACCAAACTTTTAACATGAAGGCAATCTCTTCCCTTACCTCTGCACTCATCAATTTCATTAAGACCACTCTGCAAGGGGTTTTCAACTAAATCGACAAAAAGCAAAGTGAAGCCATTCAAAAACCTTTTTAAAATCCTTAATACAAGCTGAATTAACCAAGATAATGCAGGATTTAGGCCAGAAACCAATATCTCACAATCCACACAGTGAAGCAGCTGCATTCACCCCCCACCTCCCTCCGGACTTTGCATTTTCAATCAACAACTGTTTTGGAGAAAGATGCTTTGTGTGTGTGTGTGTGTGTGTGTGTGTGTGTTGGTTGTTGGGGGGGGGGGGGGGGGGGGGGGAGGTGGGGTGGGGTGTTCCCTTGACAAGCATGAAATAATAGGACAACAACAATACAACACGCCACGAACACAAGCGTGCGAGCACACAATGAGGAACAAGAACAAATGAAGCTAAAATCAAATATATACCCACCGCGTGATACCGAAAGTGAATGCACTTGATATTGTCATAATGACAAATGCTGAAACAAATGATTCAACTCATTTGAGAACACAGGAAAGCAGAACCCAACACCATGCCATGCAGCATATGACCATCATCAATAGTTTCACCATGTTACACGCCTAAGAGGCAACTCAACGCGCAAGGCTCTCGCCACACGCTCAAAATAAGCTTTTCACAGCAAAAGATGAGACGATGCAATCACTACTACATACACCCATGATTTGTGGGAACTTTCTCAAAGGCTTAAAACTACCTGCCACGAGCACATTGCATGAGCCAGTATCCATCTCACCACAAACACAAAGTAAGACTTTCAGAGGTTTACATGAATCCACATTTATCATTAATATAGCCAGGTAAAGTACATAATGAAATTCAACTAAACCTAACTACAGACAGTCCGGCATTATGCATCAAAACTTCTCTCTTCATGCATCAATCATCGGTTGTCCCAATGATCTGCTGCCTGAGATCTTCAATTTTCACAAGCAATTCTTCCCTGTTTTGCTGCAGTGCAACAACCTAATGATTAGTGTGAATCCTTGATATGAACCTTTGAAAACAGTTAATGAAGAGTCTGAAAGGTCACCTTGAAGATGAGATACCGATAGCTGAACCAAATTGTGTAGGCGAGACCAACCAATTCCATCACCTTTGGGAACTGGTAAACATACTCAAGAAGCTTAGCTCTGTTGGGGTTGAGAAAATTTACAGAACTTTGAAATCTAAACCTACCACAGGAATGGAATCAATGGCACCAACGACTGCAGATGATAACCACAGAGCAACAAGAGCTCCAGCTCCATATACAAGGATGGAATAAGTGTCATCGAAGTCCAACTGCATTAAAAACATGGACACTATAACATATATATTAACACCATAGGAAGTGATGATGCATCAATTGGTGCCCATGTTGAGCATCAATTGGTGCCCATGTTAACATCTGACTCAACCAAAATCATATACAGAGATTGATGATGCATCAATTGGTGCCCATGCTGAGCACATCGAGATTCCAGAATGAAAGAGCAATATGCAACATAGAAAAAGAAAAACATAAGAAATTAAACGGGTATTCAACTACGCAGATTAATCACATATATTAGAAAAATGTATAATAATAGTGTTAGTGCCCTTGACTTGATGATAAAAGGAAGTTCATCACTCATATAAAGAAGCTTAGATTAAAGGTAAGCCAGACACTACAATCTCAGAGTCCGGGGTGCTAATGGGTCAGGTCAGTTGAGACAACTCAAACCAGAATGATACTAAGTTACCCTAACATGAATCTCACCAGAAGGCGAGTATTATTAGCCGAACTGACAATTTGCTTGCATCAGTTGTCTTTAAACAAATCTAGTCAGTTTTAATTAGAAATCTTTACTTTTTCGGTTTAGTCTGCTCGGTATCAGTATTCCAAAAGTGAGGCCGAACTGGCTGATTAGATATCAGTTTCTTTTTAAATGTACACATTGCTTGGTCACAAGAGAATGTTGATATCAGATAAAGAAGGTGAGCAAGAGAACTCCAAATAGGACCGGAAATGGGCCATACAGCGTCGTGCTTAGCCAAGTCTAGGGCACAACCCACACATGTTTACCGAGGCACATGCATGACCCAGCTACTGTGTGGACCTAGAAATCTATGTATGTCCTAGTCCATTGAGTATGTTGGCCCATTTGTGCTAAAATTTGTGTCCATCTTGGGCTAGCCCATCTGTCGCCCAATGGGTTTGCCCCATCCAAGTCTAAATTGGGTTGCCTGCTTCCTAATTGTATCAGCCAATTCATGCATAAATTGGGCCGACTTGTTCATGTGTAAATTGGGTTGATCCTTTCGTGTTAAAACATCTCCCAAACTCTTTATTCCATGGATTTATAATGCCCTCTCGTAGCAAATTTCTAAAATAATTCTGAATATGCACAAGACATAGTAATATAAAATGCAAAGTTAAAGTACACTACAATAGACTTGAATTCGTGTGTTTACACTAGGGCTTCAAAAGTGCATTGAGTCAAGCTTGGTTTGTGCTTGAATCAATGGGCCTCACTTGGGCTGCACACCATTTTTCTCTATTCATGGCCGTATTATAGCATTTCACATCAATGGTGTCGTGGGTTGTGTTGAGCTTGGGAGAAATGAACACAAGAACGGTTGAAAAATATAGGCCTTCAATTCAAAGTTTCACGTGCCGACCTGAACACATTTCTAAGACCTCTCTCTCTCTCTCTCTCTCTCTCTCTCTCTCTCTGGCCTAAGCAACATTTCCAACACTAATTCCGTCCTCGTTACAATGATTCTAGCAATCCAGGCTGATGTCGGCTCCGACACCCCTCTTGCGAATCATGTATATGGCAACTATAACACTAAAGGGGGGTGAATAGTGTTTAAAATAATTTTAACAAGAAATGTCACTAACTTGAAAAGAAATTAACAACAAAAATAAAATCAGAAATGCAAACTCAAACACAAAGATTTTATCCTAGCTCGGTCCTCTTGACCTACATCCAGTCCCCAAATAATTCACTTGAAATTCTCCTTATTTTGAAGCCTACAAATTCAATACATGTACACCAATTGACAAATAATCTTGCCAATTATGTACATCTCTTCTCCACACCGAGAAGACCTTTTACAACAAATATAAAAGTTCCTATAAGCCTTGAAGTGATTGTGAAAGAGTATCTACTTATGGCTTATACTATATCTCTCAGAATTTCTTCACAAGACTGTGAATTGGGTGAAGAAATAAGCAATTGGAAGAGAGTTCAGATTTCTTAACAGAATTTCGAATTTTTTATGTCAAGAAAGAGAATTTGAATTGTGTATTTAAGTGAGAGGAGAGACCCCTATTTATAAGTATTTTTGGTAATTGTAAAACAGTTGTTGGACAATTCAAAACTCAAATTTTTGAGGTATTTTTGGTAACTGTAAAACAATTGTTGGACAATTCAAAAAATTTTAGAGGTATTTTTGATAACTGTAAAACAGTTGCTGGACAATTCAAAACTAAAATTTTTAGTTGTCATATTGGACGGAATATATATCAAATGACCAGAATATCAACTATAAACTGCCAGATTAGCCGATTAGGAAGAGCATTAGTCGACTAGATAAGTGTATGTTTAGACATAGTAGTCGACTGGTCAAAATCATTAGTCGACTAGTCTAGTGACAGTTTGAACTATTGCCGACTAGTCAATTTTATTAGTCGACTAATCAAGATTTACAAAGAGTAACAAGTTTCTATTTGATCTCAGTAGTTGACTAGTATAATGTATTAGTCGATTGATCAAGTTTGACAGAGAACAGATAGGTCAACGTTAGATCTCAATAGTCGGCTAGAAAAATGAGTTAGTCGACTATTCAAGTGATAGAAGTTTGAAATAGGTTCTGTATAAACACAGTAGTCGACTGAGACAATAAGATAATCGACTACCCTGGGTATTAGTCGACTAGACAAATCTATTAGTCGACTAACTTGTACGTGTTTTGTGCAAGTTTTCTAAATTTGATTTTTCGAGTCTGAGATTCCTCTAGCGTGTATAGGTCAACTAGTAGAGGATATTGGTCAACTATTAGGGTGTGTTGTGTGTGTTCAAGACTTATACAATATCTCTAAGAAATAAAAGACATTATTACAATATGATCAATAATACATGTCTTTAATGTCTCCAATTGATATTTTTCATTTTGTATCTTCATGTGAAAGTGGTAGAAGCCTTGTGATGTCAGTATATAGCTTGATAAGCAGTTGATAGCCTTAGATATTACATAAGATGCTAGTATACACGAGTATATTGTTATCATCAATACAAGGAGTGATACATGATTTGAATATCAAGATCCAGCACCTCTCTCAACCCTCTTTCTTTCCTTTTTAGCTATTCCCTTCTTTAGGCCAGTCGTCCCCTCCTTTTCTCCCATGGAAACTCTCAACTCAGCAACATCAGCATCAAGATTAGATTAGGAGTCTAATATTTGTCGGATCAGAGAGATTAAGATCAACTAAAAGCATTGAATTTTCCAGGTTTTGCTAGCAAATATTAAGATCTGCTCAAGATTGTAAATATCGGATATCGGGATCGTATCGGATGAGAGTTTTTCATATCGGATATCGGAGGAGATATCGGGGATACGCACGCATATCGGACATTCATATCAGACACTTTATATAATGAAATATTGATAACTAAAAGTTGATTTAGATCATACATATCATCTACCTAATAAAAATGATGTAATATGCTTGCAAAGACAGTAAAAAAAACAATATACATTTGCACGCAGTCGTGCAATAAATAAGTTATTTCATATCGGGCGATATATCGGGCAATTTATCGGCCAATATCGGGCGATTTATCGTTCGATATTTCAAATATCGGCCTTTTTTTGCTGCAAACAATATGGCGAATAATTTTCCCATATCGTATCGGCAATAGGTAAAAAATGAGATATCGGACGATATCTCAGCCGACTCGGCCGATATTTAAAATAAGGGATCTGCTGGGACAGAGCCGGATTTTTTTTTCTTTTTTGGTGTGTTTAGTTGCTAGATTCAAATCAATCGTCACAAGAGTTTGTCCTTCTAAGGTATGGACCATGATTTGTGATAGATAATATTACACAAAAATATGTATTTTTATGATGAATTCTTAATTCACTTGAACATTTATAAACTAGATGTCCTAAAGATTCAATCAATTTAATGGGACCTACCATAAAGTGTTCTATATTGATTTCTAGTTGAAAACTTCTAGTAAAATTAATATGAATTTTTTGGAGTTGTTATTGCCCCTTCCAAACTGAACCAAATCGAACTGGACTGGACAAATCCGGTTCAGTTAAAATTCTCCCCCACGTGGTTTGGTTCCTCACCAGTTCAGCCAGCTTCGTTTCTGAATCTTTTGAGAGAAATCAAAATCGAACCTCCCAAATGCCTAACCCTACCCATCAGGTTGATTGCCAGGTCCTAAACACTAATAAGACCAGTTATAACGAACAAAGCAACCCTTATCACACTCTGTTTAAATTGGGTTGGCTTAGATCAGGTGATGGGGTAATCGTACGGCTCAGGTTTAGCAAGATTTAAGATTTATTTAAATTTAGATTTGATAAAATTTGATTGAGATTTAGTATTTATTTGAATTAAATTTAAGTTTATCAATAATTGCATATATGATGCACGTATTGTATGCTATATATAGTGAATTTTAAAAAAAAAGATGAATTGATTAAAAGATTATTTTCCTATGAAAATTTGTAATGTTTTGATTTAATCTCATGGAATGAATCGAATCAGGCGGTGAAGTCAAGATCCGGATTGCGATCCGTGATCATTCCAATCTCTAAATTCTTGTTCTTCTCCAATTCCACCAAAATCCCCACTACAAACCCTAAAAAACTCTTTCGTCCCACATTAATTTGGTATCAGAGCCAAAATTCCTGATCTCCCTTTTTTCATCTCTGAAATTTCTGAAAAAAATAAAAAAATAAAAAAATTCAAAATCTTCATAGTCATCGGCTGCACTGTTCACGCGGCATTGTTCATCGAGGCACTGTTCATCGTGAGCCGAAAAATTCGACTGAGCCAACTCAGTCCAGCAGCATCGCAAGCAGTCCAGAGGCCATTTCTCGCCCATTCGGAGTCTAATTCGCGTTTCGTTTGAAGTATAGGATGCGGGCCTGACTAAGTCCCAAAGATACTGAAAAAAGTTCGCGATAATTGGACGATAGATCCGACTTTGCAAGCCCCTGTTTAGTGTCGGTACTGTTCCTGCAACAGAAGATTACCATTTCAGACCCCGTTTTCAGCCTGCTTTGAGCCCAGTGCGAGCCATTAAGACTCTTGGGTAATTTCTTAACTTATGTATTGAATTTTCATCGTGGGCTTTTACTTTTGTGACTGATACATATATATTGATGGTGATGAAAAGGAAGTTGAACGGAATATATGCGATCATTCCATGTTTTTGTGGTTCTCGTGATCGTGATGTGTATGAGAAATGAAAAAGCAATCTTAAAGCTTTCTTCAGTTATTTTGTTCTGACATCTGAACAGAAGTGTCGCTATGCCCAAATGAAGTTGGTTGGAGAAGCTTACTGGTGATGGAAAGACACTCATAGTTCATGTTGATGTTGATTTGTCTTGCAAGACCTATTTCGTTCTCGGTATGCTCTGCGCTTTCTCTTCACTGAGTTTCGAGAGACTTTAGAGGGCATCCGAAAGATTATAGAAGGCATGGCAGTAAAAATTGACATAGATTCAAAGCCTCCAATCCTTACCGAGCCAAAAGTTATTAAAGAGCCAGAGCCAAAAGTTGTTGAAGAACCAGAATCAGAGCCAGAAGTGAAAGAACCTCTCATTAAGCCTCATGTAGATCTTCCAGTAGAGCCTCTTATTGAGACCACTGTAAATCTTTCAGTGGAGTCTACCATGAAGCTAGTATCATATTTGACAGTTATATCCTTGAGATCACCTGACATCTATGACCCATTGCAGATCTTTCTACATGAAACAAGAACACATGAGATTAGTACCTTGGTATGTGGGTTAGTTTCCAGTGGAGCTGAGTTGCCTTATTATACTGCACATATCTTGTTCGAGTTACTATCGACTGTAGTCGGTTTATCACGGAAGTCAGTTCCACCTCCACTACCTTAGTTCAGGCATGACGCATCAGTGTTGATTTCCTGACCACCATCTTGGCCTCATTAAGGATTCATGATGCGGCTTAATTTTACCTAGTCGTGCTTACCTTACCTGCCACTACATTCATCGGGGATGAATGTTTGCAAGCCAGGGAGAATGATAAGGGAATGATACTGCTCAGGTTTAGCAAGATTTATGATTTATTTAAATTTAGATTTGATAAAATTTGATTGAGATTTAGTAATTATTTGAATTAGATTTGGGTAAATTTGAGTTTATCAATAATTGTACGTATGGTGCACGTATTGTAGGTTATATATAGTCATGTAGTGAATTTTGAAAAAAAAAAGAATAATTGATTAAAAAATTGTTTCCCTATGAAAATTTGTAATGTTTTGATTTAATTGCATGAATTGAATCGAATTAGGCAGTGAAGCTAAGATCTGGCTTGCGATCCGTGATCATATCCAATCTCTAAATTCTTGTTCTTCTCCAATTCTATCAAATCCCCACCACAAACCCTAAAGCCCCCTCTGTCCCACATCATCAGGTTTCAATTAAACATGCAAACATGCTAATTTGGATTTTGGGTACTTGAATCAATACATGATATTTTCCATATAGACAAAAGGAAGAGGGCATGCATAGGGCCTTACCAGTTGTACTAAAACAACATCGATATATAAAATATATAGAAATTAAATGAAAACCAGGCCCATTTAACACACAAGTTAAGCAGATGAACTCAGTAATAACAAACCCGAACTATAGCTGACCTAGGGTTCAGGTCAGTTTGAGATTATCGCCCTATATACACTATGTTAACCAAGTTGTAACTTTAATATATGTATGACGCCATGATGAACTTCTACATGCTGCCTATTTAAATTTGAGGTAAGCCGGAATGCTAAAACAAGCACAAGGATCTTACAGATACAATTCAAACGTAAAGATGGAAGGCCTGTGTACTAGCTCAAATGGATGCAAAGAAGGGAGCAAAATAGAAAATTTCAGGATTTATCATCTCAAAATTATCCGCACAATTGATCCAGGAGAAGGCACACTGAAAAAGGAGAAAGATATTACATGGGTTACCACAAAATGGTTATCACTTAATCCGAAGATGAACTCTTAGCATATCTGTAAGCATGCGCAGGTGCATGTGCACGTCTACCAATTTGTATTATAAAAAATTATCCAAAACATTTTTTATCAAAGCTCATTCCCAATGTGTAGTATAGAACCAAACGTAAACAAGTAAAGGGTTTTTCTGATATATACCCTCCAAATCTTACATATTTAGAAATATACTCCCAAAGTCATTCACATTATAAATTTACCCCCAAACCATATCACTCTTTGAAAATTACTCCTTGTTGTTACTATTAAGGATTAAAAAGAGAACATTCTATTAAATTGACTAAAATTAGATTAAAAAAAGACCAATTGCTTTTCTCTCTGCCCCCCAGTTATTTTTTTCCTCAAGTGCAGCTACTCCCATCACCATAAGCTTCTCATCATTAACAATAAGCTGAGCCAATTGGCCGCCTTGCTTGTCATCTTGCTCTAGATGTGAAACTCTTCACTTGCTACAAAGGAGAGAACAAATGTAAGAAATTCTAGGTGTCCAAGATTCAGCTCAAGATAAAATCGGCGGTGTGGGTTCTTTCATTGAGTTGCTAAAGTTGAAGAGGTTGAAGGAGATGGAAGAGAGTATCATGCAAGATTGACCAAATACAAACTTCTATTGATGTTGTTTCAATAAAAATTTAGAAAATTCAAAGCTCAATTGATGAATTTATAAAGATTGTTAAGAATCTTGTGTGTGTCCTTAGTGTAATTGTGATATTAAAGATCATTCATATATAAGAGTTAATGAATTTATAACACGGTGATGTGGAGGTTTAAGTGTTTGATGTAATGCCTATAAAAAATGAAGCTATTTTATTGTAAGGCTAAACAAGGAGTGAATGGAAGTATTAACAGTTCGAAGTGTTTGTTGTAATACTAATGCTAAATTTTCAATTAATGAAAGTATTCACATTTCAAAGTGTGTGTCGTAATTTGTTGTAATGTTTATAAGTGTTTGTTGAGATGAATATCAGGAATGGAGCATGTGCTAATAATCAATATAAAAGGTTTGTTGTAATATCAAAGTTAAGGAATGATGAAAAAAGTGTAAACGTTTTGCGTGAAAAAAATACCTGTGACAAGCAAAGAATTAGGGGAGACCCAAGAAGTAGAGAATTTCGAGAAGGGGTGAGAGAGAGGGGAAGAGAAAGGTAATTTACAAATAAACTTTGAATTTTTTGTTACTTCAAGCTATGAATGTCAAATTGTATCTAGCAGATTATTTTGCTGAAATTAATATACACTTTACTGGCATCAAATCCTATGTAATGTTACAGGCGTAGAAGAGACAGTGTTGTGGCTCATCTCAGAGGTAGGGGCTCTTCAAGCAATGCTGTTGCTCCTGCTAGGGAAAGGGGTGGATGTGGAGGTAGAAATGTGAACAAGGGGGAGAAGTGGAAGATTTCTATGGGGTTATGGTAACTACACTCCTAGCCATGCGTCACATAAGGTGCTGAACCAACTCATAACATTCCTCCAACTAACATGCCGAAATGCCCCGTTGATCCTCTTCCAAGAATCAGTTCAGCCAATCAGAGGAAGTTCAGTTAGGACTGTGCCCCTCGAGGAAAGGCAAATTGTTTCAATGCATGGTGTGTGAGGCCATAGGCCATGGTGTATTTGTCTTCTTATCTTTTGTTTCAAAAACTTGTGGCACTTATCTTTGTCAACTTGTGTTGTGTTTGTGTGAGACTTATATGAGAGTGGCAGACTTATATGAGAGTGGTAGACTTATATGTAGCTTTAGTGTTGTGTTATAGTATTGTTTATGTAGCTTATGTTGCGTTGTAGTGTTGTCTATGTAGCTTAAGTTGTAGATGTGAGACTTATATGAGAGTAATTTGTGAACCATCATATAGTAAGACTTATATGAGACTTATATGAGGTGTTTTGAACACTTCTGTTCACTCCTCGTTCAGTCTTGCAACAAATTGGCTTCATTTCTTATAGGCACTACATCAAACACTTACAACCATTACAACAAACACTTCCCATTCTTACAAATTCATTAATTTTTACATATGACTGACCTTTATGATCACAATACAAGGACACAAATAAGACACACAATCTATATAAATTCATCAATTAAGCTCTAATGTTTCTCAATCTAGTTTTGAAACAATATCAATTGAAGTTTGTAATTAGTCAATCTTGTATCATGCTCTCTTCCATCTCCTTCAACCTCTTCAAGCTTTCATCTTCAACAACCAATTGAAAAAACCAACACCTAGACTTTTTTTTAAGATCAATATTGGACACCCATAGAATTATTTACCTTGGTACTCTCTCGTGTACCAAGTAAACAGTTTTCACCTAGAGCACTATGACAAGCAGGGTGACGAATTGACGAAGCTTCGTTGTTGATTGTTGAAAAGCTCATAGTGATGGGAGTAGTTGCACTTGAGAAAAAAATATTGAAATGGGAGAGTTGGGAGGAAGGCGGGAAGAGGAGCGTGGGAGGGAGAGAGGGCGAGAGGGGAGATGGGCGAATAGAGAGATCAAAGTCAGAAAGAGATGGGACAGAGGAGAAAACGAGAGAGGGGAGAGGAGACCAGGGCACCGGGGAGACCAGGGGATTGGGTAGATGGGGATGAGATCAAAAACAGATCCGGGCGTTGGGATTATATAATAAAGAAAGGAGGATAATTAAGTAAAAAAAAGAGGCTCAGGTTTGGGAAAGGGCAATTTGAACCTATTTATCTAATTTTAGTCAACTTAACAGAATATTCTCCTTCTATTCCTCAATACTAACGGCAGGGGTAATTTCTAAAAGTGATGTGGTTTGGGGGGTTAAATTTATAATATGAATGATTTGGGGGTATATTTCTAAATATGCAAAAATTGTGGGTATATATTGAAAAAATAATAAAATAAAATATATCTTTCAGATTAATAAGGGTTATGAATCTTTTGCAGTATCATTCTTAAGTGTGTCCAATTTTCTTCTTTGATTGAGAACATTCTCCTGTTTAATGAAACTTGGAAGTTCCACCACACCCGCAAACATATTTGATTTGATCCCTGAAGGGATCCAATAATTTGGGATACTGGTTGTTCGGTTGGCGGTTAGTTTGTTTGTTAAATTTATTGTTGTGATCATACTTGAAGGAATTGCTAAAACTAAGGCAAGACCAGAGCAAGCTTGGATTGAGGCCATTAAAAAATGGTATCATACCTTCATACTTGCTAATTTCACAAAGGACTTGGCCCTTCATAGAGCTTAATAAAAAAAATCATGGCCAAAACCAGATTTTGTCATTGTTTTTTCCAAAAAGGAAAATTCTCGTAGCCTTTAAACCTCAACAAGCACAACTCCAATTTGCCAGATTCTCAAGAGATGTGTCAACCTCAATGATTTCTTTCATGCTTCATTTCAAGATTCAGAAAGTACAATTTGTTATATTTCCAAGGCTGTCCACCTTGACTCAAATTTCAGTAACTGTACAATTATAGTAAGTACCTTCTCAAATACTATACTGCAGGGAAATCCCATCAGCTTAACTGATTTTGTTAAGCACTAACATGTTACACATAAAACTTGTTGTCATCTTCACGTTAAGAGGGGTCCATTGAACACCAACGTTGAGCAATAATGCCTTCCACATGCAAAAGTAACAGTGCCAAATATAATCACATGTTTGATTACGTGGTCGTTGTAGTCTCTACACAAATGCAATTCGAATTTAATGCGCAGGGGCACCGTCCTGGGACACACTCGAGGTAACCAACTAGTTATCATCATGTCTTATAAAAAAAGGAAATCTCTCATTGGCTTGGCTCATGCAGCCAACATGTAGTAGCCTAAAATTTTCTCCTAGATTAAGAAGGGGTGGAAATGATAATATTTTCCACATGGAGTTGTGCCCATCTTTAGGCTCTCTTACAAACTCTCTACGTCATCCCTTTTACTTTCATAAAATATACAGTAGTAAACTAAGATGTAGACCAATGAAGATGCATTTATATCCTATAGATAAATTCCTCATCATGAACTCAGTTAGGATAGATGTTTTAGGGAATAATAGCTGAGGCAATGGGAGATTCTTTCCCTCTCGCTTTGTCCAGCGCCTTTTTCTTTGTGTGCATGGCGCACGCAAGCAGGGGGTGGTGGTGGTGTGTTGGACAATCCTCAGTCCATGGTGTTGATCATTAGAGCATATTCATCATGAAACTGAGTACTAAAATTGGATTGAATAGGTTTAAAATACTCGACAACTTCAATTAAAATATCATTGAGATATGTAAAACCGATCATAACTTTGCTTCAAAGAGGTATTTCAAGTGATGGACGACAACTAGGGTCCTAGGAACAGGACTTCTTTATACCTATACTTAATAATAAATTTGATGAAGTGGGGGTGTGGGGGTATACAAATGAGAAGGCAAGTTTATCGGGTTGATAATGAAGAAAGGTATGGGGCATATATAAACAATTAGGTTCGTTATGGATTAAGTTAGATTCGCACGAGTCTTTGCTTCCAAGATATTGTTGGTTCAACTGACAATAGAAGGAAATTTCTTATTTCCTGGTTTCAAATATTGCCCGATTCTAATATATATATAGGAAATATACTATCGGGTTGGAGGTATATGCTATGATATTAACCCAACTCTGTCGGACTGATATTGTCAATATTGACGGCCGATGTTGAAGATATTGATACTAAAAACCATTGGCCTCAATACCGAGATTCTAAACCATGAATTGTTTTTTGAAAATGGTCTTCTAAAAAGGTATTGCATAGAATTTTGCAAGTGATGGAAATTGTTTCTATGAAATGGATTAATTTATATAAGAAAATGATTAATGAGATAAACCTAACATCACAGCATGATATCACTAATATGAGTGTTATGTCACGAGGCATGGGTGCCAAGTGTCTAGGCGTGTCTGGTAAGAGACTTCCAAAAATATGAAACAGGGGTATGGCCACACTTTTTAGATGTGCATGTAAAGATGTACATAACTATTTGTCATGAGTAATCAACTAAAGAAATTAGGTGAGACCTCCGTAAAATTACCTTACAACTTTATTTGATATAATAAGGTATTGTTATCTTGCTTACAAAAGCTACAAAATTACAACAAAATTGTGATATTGTGATAGGTGTCTTATGTAAAGTGTCCTTGAAGCAAGGGCAGAGACACAACTTTATGCAAGGAGGGCACGAAATAAAACCAATTGATAACTATTATCCTTCCAAAATTCTTTTGACATAACAAAAGTAAATAAGACATTAAATTTTCCGCCATTTGTTGCATACTTGGACTCACAATACAATGACACTTCTAAATCTTCTAACAGAATGGTTAGAAGCATCATGTTTAGATGCAGGTATTTTTACTTCTTAGACGGTTAAGAGAAATTCATAACTTTAAGTCTTTAACAAACTAATGAATAATAAAGAGAGTTAGAATACTAACCCAACATTCCCTCTACAAATACCAAAATTAGTTTTGAGGAAAAAGGAAAGAAAAGGAAAGGAAAGTCACAAACCTACCTTTTATGTTCGTTCTTCTTGCTTTGTTGACCTTTCCCTCCTATTTCTCTTCCTTTTCTGTAGATAGTGAATTGACGATGGTGCAAAATACAACCAAAAAAAATTGAGTTGTTGATCTCATTTTTTTTCTGAGAGAGAACTTCCAATTTCTTTTCTCTATTTTGCTTTTACTCCCTCCACTCATCTTTGAATTCCTTTTACTTTTCAGTCTTCTTCCTTTTCCGAAGAGGAACTCAATTGTGGTTAGGAGAAGACATTGGCAGCAATATGACGAGACCTTTTCATTTTCCTCTTCTCTTAGAGATTTTAGAATGAAATTAAATAAATGGAAAGACTCTTTTGTGAGAGTCTGCAGCCTCATAAAAGAAAGATTTATGGCGAAGATGAGAAATTCGACCAAATTATAGGAAACAACTTGACAGGGAGGCATGTGAATCCAGTGCGAGGGGTGTAATCAGAATTTCAGCAGAGGCATGAAATTGAAGGTCTATAATTGAAATGACTATAATATCATTGGTACCATGAGGATCACTGACCTCGGCTCAAATTGGAAACCCCACAATTAAAGGATTGTCACCTTACTTTTACATGACATGTACATAAAACTGCACAAAGCTTTTCTTGCTATTCCAGAAGCCTAGTTCGAGAGTCACACGTCATTCCTGTAGGGTACTAGTTCATTTTCATTTTACACAGTAAGTCAATCATAGTGATGTTCTTATCAACCCCATCATGTTCATCACGCGACTTTATTGTTAAATAGTATCAATATGAAAGTAAAGAAAGGTCCATCTTTGGCAAAGACACGAGGGCCAGTAGACAGAAAACTTAACATACTCAGTCGTGTCCTTGACTACAATTGTTTGCCCATAGATGTTGGATTTCTAAGACCCTAAGTGACATCATGCTGACATGCAAGTTAATGGTTAACTTATCATGTCCTTGGGTCATGCATGAATAAAAGGAGACAAATTTCGGGCATGACTGTTAGCTGCAGAGGAACAACAACATAACTAATCCACATAAGCATCAGATGAAATTGAATGCAGAAGGAGCATCTGGTCCCACTAACCTAAGAACTCCCTCTTAACTTCTGCTCTCCACTCTCCACCATATATGCCAAGTTGCGACTTATCGTACTCCAGAACGGCAGGTTTTCTCATGTGATAGTTCCCACCATGGTCATTTATTCTTAGAGAGGAAAAAGGAAATATAGAAATGTGGAAGGAAATATTAACTACAAATTCAAAAAATCATGTGGGCTCACATTTACAGTATCACCAAGTTTCCTATGAAAAGTGTGTCTTCTTTCAATGTTAAGCAATAGTGGGAATGGAAAATAGGAAGAGGAAGAGAGAGGAAGTGATTCCATGACAGTCAAGATAGAAAGGGGTTGCATGATCCCCCCCCCCCCCTCTTGAATTACCTCTCACGCAGTGAGGAGTCTATTTGGATTTTGTGTGAAAGATCCTTTTTCATTTCCGAACTAAATCCATGGCCAAAGACATAGAAGCCGTAGGACAATTTTCTTATTAGGAGCCTATATATATGCTAAGAGCTGGACTGGATTGCAACACTCACATATATTGTGCTTGGAAAGTAGAAATTTATATTAGCATACAGAAGCTTCTCTACTAAACAACTTAATAAGAACACATAAAAATTTACATTGATGACATGACAGCCTGGAAGACTCTACCCCTCTTTTGTGAGGAAGCTTCCTTTTCATCTCTGAACTAAACCATAGGCAAAGGTGAGGAGAAATTTTTACTAGTCTAAAGAATTTTCTCTACCAAACAACATAATAAGAATCACATAAGGATTTATATTGATGACATGACCCACCTTTTGTGAGGAAGCTTCCATTTCATCTCTGAAGTAAACCATGGCCAAAGATAGAGGATTAAGTGTAGGAAAATGCCTTATCGGCAGCCTATACATATGCTACGAGCTGGATTGGACTACTCATGTAAACCATGCATAGAATTTTGAACTTTCTATTACTATATGAAATGAAATTTCTCATTTTTAATTCTAAAGTTCTCCTAACAACCAAATTAATCATGTAACTTTGCCACATGAGATTAAACCACATGACCAGTAAGAAAGGTTTCATGCTGCCTCAAAGATTCATGGCAACTCTCATTCTTGTTTACAATTTCGTTGACAAATTTGGATGAAAAGAGTAGGAGTGTCAAGTAGATAACTTTTCCTAAATTTTAAGGGGTGACCTAGATGATAATAATGTGGAAAATCAAACCTTTGTCCTGAACTTTTGTATCAGTTACATAAATACTCTTTTCTCCATTTATCTCTACTGAAGGCAATCTCCTAGGTTCAATTAGCTCCTATCATGTCTTTTTTTCTAATGCCTCAATTACCAAAAAGAACTAAGAATCTTATATAAATAAAACACAAACATAAACATAAACATAGGGGCCTTACAATTTCTTCTCCTTTGCTTCTATAGAAGAAAATGTCCTCTCCATGTTGATTGTTTGATTTCTAGAAAGGTCGTGTTCTACACAGCTAGCGTGCATTGATGAACTTAACATTCTTTTTGTAATATCCCTAATTTAAAATACTGTATTTTTAATTTTTCTAAATATTTATTTTGTTATACTTTTATTTTACCTTACTTATTAGTCTTAATTAGCTTGGGTTAGGATTTATTATTGTTGTTGTTATCATAACCGTTATTATTATTATTTTATCATGATTATTATTATATGAATAATTATTATTATTATTCATCATTATTGTTAATTGTTAGTAGAAATTCTTATTACCATTACTATTATTATAATAATTTTATTATTATTGCAACTAATTACTATTAATATTTTCAATTATGATTGTTATTAATATCTAATATTTGTTAATTATTATTGTTATTGTAAGTGTTGTGTTGGTATTATTATTAATCTCTTTCCTTTTTATCCTTGTTCCTACCCATTGAGAGCCAAACCCATTACCCATTATCATCCCCTAAAAATCTCCATCTTATCTCTTAAACTAAATCCTAATTTTAACTACCTAATTCAAATCATATTTTATCAAATCTTAAATCCTAACACTATCTAAACAAATTCTAAACAAATCCTAACACCAAATTCAAATCCTATCATAATCTTAATCCCAACAATCCAAACCCGCAACCCAAATTTTAATCATATCTATTAAATCCCAACCCAGAATCTTATCTATTTAATCTAAATCCTAAACTAACCAAATCCTAAACTATCTATCAAAATCATATCTAATCCTAACAACTAAATCCTATCTTAAACAACTAATCCTAAATCTTAACAACAAATTCATCCTAATCTTAATTAATTCAAATCCTAACTAATTTATATCTTAATCCTAACTAATATATAATCCAAATCCTATCTATTAAATCCAAACCCAACCCATAATCCTATCTATTAAAATCAAATCCTAACTAATTATCCTATCTAATCTCAACCCCCAAACCCACCTACCCAATAGCTCACCCTATATAAGCACCCTCTAATTCATCTTATTCCCTAACTTAAACTATAACCCTTCTCTCCTCTCTCCATCCAAGCCCAGCCGCCCTTGAGCCCCCTGCTGGCCGAGCCAAATCCCCAACAACCCCAAGCTGCGAGCATTCCTCCTTAGCCATGTCGCAAGCCTTCGCTCCTCCGTCGGCAAACTTCGGCGAGCCCCCGTGTGCCTCCTCCCCATGGCTGGCCGTGAGGCTTCTTTTCCCCCACTCTCTCAGGTTTCTCTTTCTCCCTCGCTTTAATTAATATGTAAGTGTATTAATATATATATATATATATATATATATATATATATATATATATATATTACAATACATGCATGTATTTTGGGTGTGTTGAGTGTGTTATATGAATAAGTGCATGGGAATGTATATATAGATGTATGTGTAGGTATTATTTGTGTTATATTGTGTATTTGTATGTATGTATGTATATATATATATATATGTATGTATGTATATATGTATGTATGTGTATATGTATGTATGTGTATATGTATATATGTATGTATGTGTATATGTATGTATGTGTATATGTATGTACTAGTGTATTATGTGTGTTTGGTTGCGTGTTCAGCATTGCGGACTCGCTCTGACGATCCGAACTCGGTAATGGGAGATTCAGATTTGTACTCATTATGGACCCGATACACTGGCGATTCGAAGACCGACCAATGGGATGATCTGGAGATCCGTACCGGTTCGTGCAGTAAAGACCAGACGATGATTCGGTTCAAAAACTATGTCATTTTATGTGAGTGTTTATTGGTCTATTTAAATTTCATCGCTTTATCTTACTGTCTCATGCGAATATTTATATTATTCTGCATTATATTATTCATGACCATGCTTGTTTAGATGATATCTATATCAAAGTAATAGTGTTTGGGACTGGAATGTATTCAATATATTGTCTACAGGATATTTGGAGTTAGTTGTTCAGTAGTTGATACTTAGACCTACTAATGAATTTTATTAGGATAAATTTTGACTTGAAATTTTGAGAACAGACTAGATTAGTTAGGATAGTAGACTCGACTGATTTGTAATATTTATTTAAAATAAATTATTGTTATGGGGAGAGAGTGGATTAGTATGGAGGTAATAGATCAGATATATCCTCGATGTTAGATGTATTTGGATTCGATATTTGTCACCGAGGTTAATATTTAAATTATTATTGTTTAGTTTGTTACAGATCTAAATGTGGAGATTTAGATTGGGATCTTATCGATCTGAGGAATGATTGGCTGGTGATTTTACTTACGTAAATAGATTTTATGGGAATCATTATTGGACTTAACCTTCATTTATTTGATGATAACTTAGACGATAATTTAACTGGATATTGAGAATTTATTTTAAAATGATGTAGCTTTATGAAAGATGGGATTTTGGACTTAAACTTGTCAGTAGACTCAATTGGAGTGGAGTTGACCTTGGATTGAGAAATATGTGTTTAATTGGATTGGTTAGAACTAGTGGAATATACATATATACAGTTGGATTGGTATTTTAGTATATGCATCTTGTGATGGACCTTGATAGAAACGAGAGTGTGTGATGTTCTTGATTGATGATTTTAACGTTATTTGATAGCGAGGAATTGACTAAACGTATTAGAACAAGTAGCTATTCCAGTTATTGAGATTCAGATATATTGGTGATTTAGAGGATCAGAGTAGATTGATGAATTATTGGACTTGTGATTTACTGTACTGGATTACTTAGACATGGATTGATACTTGATGTTCATGGTAATTGTATTGGGACTATTGGTTGATGGATCAGTTACTATTGTATCCTAGTGCAGTGGATGAGATGTTGATTAGTTCTAGATGAGACTGTTCATTGAGCACTATTTGAATTTGTTATTGTATTAATTCATGTTATTGAAAGTTACTGGAAAAATATTGTCAGGCTGTAACATATGCATTGTTCTATTGTTCTACCGTTTACACGGTAATATTGTCCACATTGTTATTGTTACATCATTGATATTGTTATTGTCACCATATCGTCCCAGTAATTGAAATAACATGGATATTGATTGTTATAAATAATAATATAAATTGACAACTTACACTGAGATTGGGGAAATTGATGGAGAAGACAGCGTCTGTATTTTTGGTGGACCTAGGATACAGGTTGCACAGCCGAGACACGGTTTCACTGCAGGGTTCCGGGCGATGACTGACATCCCGTATTGTTCATATTGTCATTGTTATTGACACATTATTATTGTTATTGACTACCTAGCGGTAGAACCTGGTTCAGCGCCGGTGATTAGGCTGTGGTTCCAGGTATGTACGGAACCTACCTAAAGTATAGACAATGTCTCCAACCAATCAATTTCAATAACTTAGAAACTTGATTGACACGTGTAATAGGCGAAGTATGGGATGCGTCTATTATAGGTGACAATTGGTGTTCGTCGACATAATAAATAATAATGAACTGTTTATAGTGTATTGTGACTGACCGTAATCACCTGACTGTATATATATATATATATATATATATAAACTATGATAGACATATGATTGTACACATGACCGAATTGTATACCAGATTAGTGACATGCTAGGTTACACATCTTGACATTAATTGTTTCCTTTTATCATGATATCAGTTATATATCATTCATAGCTTTATTCTAAATATTGATTATTTTGTTATCTTTTATTTCAGTTTATCATGTTGTTATTGCTTATTTTGTTATTATGCACGAGCACATTTCTCTTTACACACACACTTATTAGGTCGCTTCTGACAACCCTGGATTCACACGTCCAGGATTTTGGATATCTTCTTATATTGTTTAGGTGTTCGTTAAGCTCGTACGCTTCGCGAGGAGTTGGAGTTTCTCTCTTTTTGATTCTGATATTCTTGTCTCTTTTTATTCCTGTCTCAGTACTTTTTTTGATTCATGTATATTAGATTCAGTCTTTATTTCAGCTCTTTTTATATGAAATCATGCGTGGATGCTTATATGTGATATTATAGTGATTGTTAATTTACTATAGTTTAGATTTATAACTTGTTCAGGTTACTTAAGGCTTAGCGCATATACGTGAGGTATTTTCCTTGCGTATATGCGTCGCCGACTCTCGTCGCGACTCCGTTTTCACGTTTTTGGGAAGCGGGGCGTGACACTTTTACTGGTTAGATCAACAAACTCAAGCATAAAGGCTTTACTTCTTTCATTGCCACATATTCTTAAAAAGAAAAATTCTTGTACATTGCACCATAGAAGGGATGTTTTATCGATAAGCAAAAAGTTTCACAACAAAGCCTTTTAACATGTGCATATTCCTAAGAATACTAGACAAAAATCATCCCAAATTCTATCACAGTGATTAGCTAAAACAAATCAGTGTAAGTTTATCTTTGTTGTTGTATGCTAACAATCTAATTACACTATCAGGTGTATCAACAGCATTAGCTGCATATTGTGGAAATTTGTGGAGCTAAAGTAGTAATTTAGTTCTGGAAGACTTTCCAAGTCTAGGGAAATAGAAGACTTAATCGAACATAATAAACTTCCCAAAAGATTTCAAGAAAAAATATGAAGGCACCTAGCACAAGCTATATGGAATTATATGAATATCACATTGTCACATCAAAAATAAGATTTTTTGTGGAAAGTACAGATGGACAGCAAGTTAGAGAGGAAAGTGAAAAAGTTTAAACTCAATTAACAAAAGAAGAACCTCAATGTCCCAAACTAATAGGTAATAATAACAAATTGTCACCTACTAGATTAACATAAGGCATCAGGATTACAGTAGTTCTTTGCTAGAGATGTATTGAGATACCAACAACAATAACTAAGCCATTTGTCCCAAGTATTTGGGGTAGGCTACATGAACCAAAAGAGAATTACGCCGGAACGGGCACATGGATCAGCTTTCTCCACTCATTCCTATCGAGCAATATGCCTTCACTAAGACCTTTAGCCTCTATATCTTATCGAATTACCTCCATCCATGTTTTCTTCGGTCTCCCTGTGCTCTTTTAACTTGCCCTAAATTGATACGCTTTACTCGCCGGACTGGTGCATCTATAGGTCTACGTCGCACATGATCAAACCATCATAGGCGGTTTTCTCTCATCTTCTCTTCTATAGAGGCTACACCTATCTTAGTACGAATATCCTCATTTCTCACCTTATCTCTCCGCGTGTTACCACACATCCAACGAAGTATGCACATCTCTGCTACACTCATCTTCTGGGCATGATGTCTCTTTATAGCCCAAGATTCTGTGCCATATAACAAAGCTGGCCTAATAGCAGTTCGATAAAACTTTCCATCTATTGAGATACCATGGAGATAAAAAAAACATTTCCTAAAGGAATGAGAATCAAGATGCTCTAATAGTGGAAAGTACAGATGGACAGCAAGTTAGAGAGGAAAGTGAATATTTTTAAACTCAATTAACAAAAGGAAGAACCTCAATGTCCCAAACTAATAGGTAATAATAACAAATTGTCATTAACTAAATTAACATAAGGCATCAAGATTACAGTAGTTCTTTGCTAGAGATGTATTGAGATACCATGGAGATTAAAAAAAACATTTACTAGAGGAATGAGAATCAAGATGCTCTAATAGTTGCATCAGACTTAGATTGAGATAAAGATGTGATCTGGCATAAAGGAGTTGTTCACAATTTCTCATCCTTCTAGCGCCCAACATCATATCTACTCTAATTATAAAGAAACTAAAATACAAAGCAACATATAATTATATTGTCAGCTTAGAACCCTCTATTTTGTGCTATGTTCATCAACTAGCATGTAATATCCCATCCACAAAGATATACTACAATCCAAATTGATCATTTCCCCTCAATGCTATTCCTTTGTTTTCCAGCAATTTAACAAGAAAAAGAATAGGATGGAAAATTTTCTAATAACAATGTACTATACTATTGTAAGTTTCTTTTTTTTTTTTCTTTTTTTTTTTGGTGTGTATCAGACTCTAACTCTGCCGGTGCACCGTTCATTGTCTGTCCCAAGTCAGGATAAAGGAGGAGGGTTGTGATAGGCATGTGACAGTTAACGTAAAATATTGTCACATACTATGAACATGAACCAAGAACTAAATTTTGTTGTTGTTGTGTGTCAGTCGCTGTGTGTGGGTGTTTTGTGTTGGTGGGGGTTCCTCTAATTATGGCTCACAAGGAAACCTAACCATACCACGGAAATTCTAATGGCGTTTTTTTTTTCAGGAACGGGTCAAATCCACAAATGGATTTTTTTTTCCATTACCTTGAGATCGAGCTTGTTCAAGAACTCAGGCGCACTCTGCTCTCCATCAACAACAACAGCTTCCTCTTTCTCAACCGTAACCACCTCGGCCTGCTTCTCCTCTATCTTGTCCACCACCACCGTGTCGTTGGAGCTGACGCCGAACTTCTCCGACACGAAGGTCGAATTCTCCTCCGACGCCGTTGCTCTCACATCCCGGCACCCAATCCTTCATTCGAACAAATGAAACATAATCAGAGCAAATAAAGCAAAAAGAAACCCAAAACTGACTTAATTTTTTAGTACCTGATTTAAAGAGAGAAGTAAGGGGTTTGGGCGAGGAGAGAGAGCGAGGGAGGAGGAGGAGAGAGGAGTGTGGTAGCGGTGATGGGGGCTCGATTGGGGAGGAGGGTTGGGAGAGAGAGAGTGGGGAAGGAGAGCTCCATTGTAGAGAAATGGAAATGGGGGAGCTGTGGACTGGGGTTTTATCGGGTCCTATTTGGTTTTTTTTTTTTTTTTTTTTTTTTTTTTTTTTTTTGATTCACAGTATATATAAGCTTCTTGGTTTGTGAATAGAAAATGATTTTGTGTGGTTAGTCAACGAAAACAATTCTTAATTAAGGAATTAACGATTCAAGAAAATGAAAGTATCACTAATTGAATTGTGGGATAGAGAGGGATGAGAATTTTTTTCCTGTGACGATGCATCTACAACTTTATTTTAAAAAATGTAAGCTATGGAGGGGTGTAAGACTTTTATTGAGATGATGCATCTGCAACTTTATTGCACTAGTATATTGTTCATATCGATAAAAAATCGACTGATCGGTCAAGAAGAGGAGTTGGAAGAAGAAGAAAGAGGAGAAAGAAGTAGGGGGATTGAGAGAAAGAAGAAGAAGAAGGGACGGACGGATGGACAAAGTTTCTATGGGGCTGTTTGGTTGCAAGGAAGTGGGCGGAAGTAAGGAAATAGGGAAGTATAATTGCTCACTTCCCTATCTATCCACACCGGAAAAGGAAATAAGAAAACAACTTTTCCTTTTATCTTTTCTCTTTACACAACCATTTCCTCACTTTCAAAGTGTTACAATTAATTTGTGGTCATATAAATCTCATTTGTAATAAATTGTAGCACAAAACAGTTAATTTTTTGACCATGCAAATCTCACTTGCATTCTAATTACAGTCTATTTTTTATTTTTCTTAATTATTTTTATTTTATATTATTTTACGGTCAACTTTGTGGTCAACTTTTTCACTTTCACTTTCACATTACCATCCAAACACCGAAAAAGACAAAATATTTTTCAAATCACACTTCCCAACAACATCCAAATACCGGAAAACTTACTAATCAATTCTCAAGTTCCAAAGGGAATTATTACTACTTCCTCAATTCCTCACTTCCTCACTTCCACCCTTAACCAAACAGGCCCTATATGAGTCAGTGGAGAAAACCTCCCTTCAGTCGGTTTTGAAAAAAGAAAAATGTTGTAAGGTCTCCAGAGAGATTGATCGGTGTCAAAAACTCCCACAACTTTCCAATGGTGTCAAAAAGTCTTTTGACCCAGTTTTTCTTTTTGCGCTGGTCCATGTCTCCACCACATGAGCATACGCTGTCATTTGTATTTTCATATTGTCATTGTTTCCCATGCTGACGTGTCCCTTTCTGACAAAAAGTAGCATGCGCGTCACGAATAGCACTCTTTGACGGTTGCAGCGTCAAGTGTTTGTCCACTTTTCTAATGTTTTTTGCCCACCCAACATTGAGTCAGCACATTTTGAGTTTTAATGGAATTTTTTCAGCGAGGTGATGCAACATGAGCATTTAATTTTTTGTACCAGATATTTCTGATGATTGAACATTTTCATCCTTTGTTAACCTATTTTCCTTTCAATTTTATTGATTGTGAATATCGATAAATAATGAAATTAGAGGGAAAGAAGTGATTAGATGTGGAAATTGGTAGGAAAAAACTTGGTTATATAATCAGTAGGCTAGATTTAAACTTTATCACTTTCTTTTTCCTTTTTCCTCTCAATTGTACTCATTTGTCTCTCTTATATCCTCTTCACAACACAATCATCCAAAAATCAATAGAGTCATCTTCATTAAGAAGTGACTCATCACCATATCAACAAGAAAATGATTTTTCTTATTTTGTACTATTATCTCTCCGGATGGAGGAGAAACGTGTTTGAGACTGCAGCCTAGTCAAGGCATTTCTGCATTCAAGATGGAAGTATCGTACACCTTCGATCTTCTTGTACAACAATTAAATCTTGCCTACAAACTTGAGCAACAATTCAGCGGGATTTTTGTACTGAACACCGACCAAGATGTTCAATACTTGTTTGAAGTTTCCTGAGCTTATATTTGTAGAGTTGTGAACGTCATGGCAAGGGTTGTAGCTCACGACGCTTCATCTTGTAGAATATGTCCCCAAGCAAACTAAAAGTAAGAGTATGTCCACCAAATTTTGTTTATATCCATACTTTTATTATTATGTCCACTATTTTATGTGTTTGTCCATAATTATAAGTTTATGTCTACGATTTTATATTTTTTGTCCATAATTTTAAGTTTCTGCCCACGAATTTATGTTTATGTCTATCATTATAAGTTTCTGTCAACGATTTATTTTTTTGCTCATAATTTTAAGTTCATGTCCACAATTTATGTTTTTGTCCATAATTTTAAGTTTCTATCCACGATTTTAAGTTTTTGTCCACAATTTTAAGTTTCTGTCCACGAATATATATATTTTTGTCCATAATTATAAGTATATGTCCACGATTTATATTTTTGCCCAGTCCATAATTATAAATATATGTCCACGATTTATATTTTTGTCCATACCTATAAATTTTTGTCCACGAATATATGTTTTTGTCCACAATTTTAAGTTTCTGTCCACGATTTAAGTTTTTGTCCATGAATATATGAATATATATATAGAGAGAGAGAAAATGTATATCAGCCTGCGGGCTGAGAGTACTCTCTCAGCCTGCGGTGACGTGGCTCAATTTGTCACTTCACTGACTTGCGGCACGCTTTTAGGAAGAAGTTAAATTACCAAATACCCCTTATGAAAAGCAACTCTTTCGGTAACCTTCCTTATTGTTTATTATTATTTTCCCCCTTTTTTTTGCCGCTCTTTATAGGTTTAGGTTATTCTATATAAATTACTTTTCCCCCTATTTCCTTACCTCTTTTTGAAAGATCTAGTTTCTCCTTTTCAGCCTGCGTTAAACTTTTTTTTGAAAATATAAAATCTTTTCAGATCAATTTTTTTCTCCAAAATATTTAATGTCGACGTCTGAGCAGTCTACTGGCGATCTAAATATGGAAGATATTGCATCTGGTTCTACTTTCTCTCAGACTATTAAAAATCTTGAAGGGTTGACATCTTTGCATGCCGATCAACAGGTTTTAATTGTTTCATTTTTTTTAAAAACAATTTATTAAATATTGAATTTTTCTCTTTAGTCTATGAGGTACTGCGACCTATAACAAATGATTTAAAGTTTCAGAAATGCGACCGTTTAATGTTCGGTCGCAATCTTATTTGAAAATAATCTCCGGCTGTGAAATCTTTTTTTTTGGGTATGCGCCTTAGGTCGCAGTCTTTTGCAAGGAGTAATATAGATTTCTTCACATACGGGTAACTGCGACTTAAGTCGCAATCTTTGGTAAGGAGTAATATAGATTTCTTCACATATGGATAACTGCGACTTAAGTCGCAGTCTTTAGTAAGGAGTAATATAGATTTCTTCACATACGGATAACTGCGACTTAGGTTGCAGTCTTCAATAAGGAGTATTATAGATTTTATGTCGTATGTGAAATCTTATTTTTATTTACTGCGACTTAGGTCGCTGTCTTTAGTAAGAAGTAATATAGATTTCTTCTCATACGGATAACTGCGACCTTGGTCGCAGTATTTGATAAGAAGTAATATAGTTTTCATCTCTTATGCGACCTTGGTCGCATTTATATAACTTATATTTTAGAATACAGTGATATCTAAAAAATATTTATATTCATTTAATTCGGGTAATTGTTTTTTGTAGGATATGAATGCACATGGAGAAATTTCTGGAAGCTCAGATAAGTTTATAGGGAAACAGTTCCTGTCGGATATGGAAGCATACAATTTCTACAATTCTTTTGCAAGGAATAGAGGTTTTAGCGTGAGAAGAAAAGGTACAGATAAGTCACGGAAGCCTCCTTATGAGATTATTTGCAAAAAATTTTGCTGCAACAAGGAAGGTCTGAAGAAGTTGTGTGACAAAAAACAAGAGGGGCTTACAGTGCATCGTCGAGTTAACACTAGAGTAGCTTGTCCTGCTGAGATGCATATCCGTCTTCGTTTTTTTTTGACAAAAGACATTGGGTTATCACAAAATTTGTTGATACTCATTCACATGAATTGTCAAGCCCGGATAAGGAACATCACCATTACTCTCACCAGAATCATCGTTCAAAAATTAGCAGAAGCATTATGAGCAATCTGGTTGATGTTGGAATGCGGCCTTCAAATATTTCCCGCGTTGTGAATGCAATGAGCCAGGGAGAAGGCTGTGAAGAAGTGAGCCCTCAACAAGTTATTGATTTCACTCGTCAACGTAGAAATAACTGCGGTCATGAGTTTATTGCTATTATCAAATATTTTCAAGAGAAAACCGAGACCGATCCAGAATTTTTCTTTTCAAGTGAAGTCGATAACGCGGGCACACTTAGAAGCATTTTTTGGGCTGATGGAAGAGCTATTCCTCGTATCTGAGGTTCTGTGATGTGATCGTTTTTGACACAACATATAGAACTAATCACTTGAGCTTGCCATTTGCTCCATTCACTGGAGTAAATCATCACTGGCAGTCAATTTGTTCGGCTGTGCATTGCTTGCTGATGAGCAAAGGGATACTTTTGTTTGGTTATTCCAAAATGGCTCAAGTGCATGCATGGAGTTGAACCGAAGCTGATTATTACTGATCAGGATGCACAGATTGGTGACGCCATCAAGATTGTTTTTCCCAACTTCTCGGCACCGTTACTGTTTCTGGCATGTGCGGAAACATATTGCCGAGCAACAAATCCCAATGTCAAACAAGTATGGAGAAGATATGGTCTCCGATTTCCATGCTTGGTACACCTCCCGCGATATAAGTACTTGTGAGGAACGATGGCGTCTGATGAATGAAAAATATCAGTTAGAAGAAGAAGATGACAGTTGGTTGATGAAGATGTACAGGCTCTGTGGACATTGGGTTATTGCATATCTCAAGGATGTTTTCTGTGCTGGAATGACAACCAGTCAGAGGTCAGAGAGTATTAATTCCTTCTTTGATGGTTTTGTTAACTCAAACACTAAACTAGTGGAATTTGTTCACCAATATGATAAAGCTGTTGCTTCCCGTCGTACATCTGAATCTCTTCAAGATTTTAGGGGTTTGAATTCTGTGCCCAATTGTACATCCAATCCATATGAGATACAGGTTTCGAAGTTGTATACACCGAAGATTTTTCAGTTGTTCCAAAAGGAATGGGCAGTTGT
Source organism: Agave tequilana (assembly GCA_038442645.1). Classification (NCBI taxonomy): domain Eukaryota; kingdom Viridiplantae; phylum Streptophyta; class Magnoliopsida; order Asparagales; family Asparagaceae; genus Agave; species Agave tequilana. The sequence goes on from JAVJIF010001876.1 coordinate 149,220, forward strand.
AATGACACTATTTTCAGAAGAGGTGGAACATGACAAACCTGGATCAATATATTTGGTTGGTAATTTTTCAGAATCAAAAGACAACTGGGAAAAGGTCAGTTATGATAAGCGTGAGGAACTTCATGTTTCTTGTAGTTGCTCGTTATTTGAAACAGAGGGTATCATATGTAGACATATTCTGTGTATTTTGTGGCGCAATCACGTTACACATATATCAGAATCATATATACTTCAGAGATGAAGGTTGGATGCTCGTTACAAAAATGTTGCAATTGAAAATGGCATCAGGCCTTTTCCCAGTCAGGGCATTCCACGGACGGCTAGATTGTGAACAATTCGTTCAAAATTTAATGCAATTGTTGAGATGGTCGCTGATTCTGATGAAAATCTTTCAAAGTTGGAGGCTGTTTGGAAAGTTTTGCCCAAGATACCACTAGAGAATACAGAGCCATGTCAGGAAATGATCATTCATCACAGCCTAAAACTACGGTTGGTTCCAGTGGATCCGTTGTCGTATTGCGAGATGGTGAAGAATTGAATATACGTGATCCAATTGGTCCTGTACCAACCAAGGGGAGGCCTAGAGCTGCATTCAGGCTTAAGTCTGGTTTTGAAGATTCTATATATCAGAAGGAAGTTAAGCATCGAAGATGTGGTAACTGCCAAGAGCTGGGCCATTACAGGACTGGTTGTCCGTTACTGGTATTACATTAAACCTGTTAATCAATTTTTTTTATACCGATTAATCTTTAAAATTCTTACTATTTATTTTTTTATTGGCAGAAGAAGTAGGTTTGGGTTCCGTCCAACTCGAGGAACAAAGACTTCATCTTTTTATGAAGTGCGACCATGGTCGCACAGTGTAGAGAGATTAAGTCGCAGTCCGCCACTGGCGTGTCATTATAATCAGATTTATTATCATTCTTTGATTTCTACTGTATTATTTTTGTATGTAGTTGTACTTTAAAGTTTTCCTGCTACAAAATTCTACTTTATAGTTTAATTTTTTTTGTATATAATGTAGTCAGAGACTTTGGTCGCAGCGTACATTTAAACTGCTACGTTAGTCAGAGACTTTGGTCGCAGTGTACATGGTTAATTGCGACCAAGGTCGCAGTGTTGTTATTGATAAAGATGGCCAGCAGTTGCAATCTAGGGTCGCATTACATGGACTGCGATTAAGGTCGCAGTACGTTAGGTAGGTGTTTTCCTTTATATTAACATGCATAGCGACCAAGGTCGCAGTGTTGTTTTTGATTAAGACTCCCGCCAGCAACTGCGACCAAGGTCGCAGTTTTGTTGTTTTATTAAGACTGCTGCCAGCAACTACGACCAAAGTCGCAACCTTCATTTTAAAATTTACTTTTCGGGTGAAATAATTTAATTATTAACTTGGTCGCAGTATATTCGTTTAGCGTAAAATAGTTAAAATGAAGATTTGTAATAATTGTACAGCATTTTCTACCTAATCCCTTGGACCACGTGAATATCTCCCAAATTTATTTTCTACCTTTTCTCAAAAATTGTATACATCCTAGGTGACTATTCAGTTATTCAAAACAGTTTAAAAGATAATACACTATAACTTTAAATTACTTTGAACTGCAAAACAGTTCATTATTGCGACCATAGTCGCATTGGGAACTGATAAATGATTAAGTAACTGCGACCATTAAAGTATCGCCGTATAAGGAAACGCTGTATCTCAAATAGGTCATTACTGCGACTTTGGTCGCAATACAATTACTGAACGCATGTTTGTTTCTAACATCATTACGCAATAGTAAAATCCAAGGTGTAACAAATGTAGATTGGAAATAATCAATGGAACTTATAATAAATAAATGTATAGAAATGTTTTAAATTAAATCAATAAAAGGCATAGATATTATTTAATGAATTGCAATTGCAATTATTTTTACATTTATAAAATAAAAAATTGTGTTATATCAATAATTTGTCAACTGTCAGTCTTCAAATCTCATCCTTCGTATCATTTCTGTTTCTTCATCCCAACTCTTCTCTCTATCTGCAAGTATCATGTATGCAAGCTCACTTCTTAGTCTCTGTACATCAGCATCAGTAACTTCATCAACAACTGATGGACTACCAGACGCTATACTTTCCATGTACTTGCATACATATACAGCGCAATCAACACTAAAAATTTCACAGAGTAATCATTAAATGAAATTAGATTTTATTACTGAAAAAAGGTAGAAAATATGAAAGGTAAGGAGATGTCAAAAAATTATATACCTGTTTGGTTGTTGGGGGCATCTTGTGTACTTTATTTTTATTTTTCTCATTAATTTATTGAATTCAATCTGAAAAATCTGTATTAATCTTTCTTTCTGCAATGTCAATAGAAACAAAAATTAGTACTAATAAAATTAAATGCCAGTTTCCAGTAATCGAAATATTAAATTTCAACTCACCATTGTTCTTGCATCTTTTTGGTAAAGCTGTAATATACTACTTTTTTTGTCAGCTGGAACCAAAGAGTTGTAAAAATTCACTCTTGTGTATCGGCATCAAATACCAACAAGGTCCAGTGAAATCCGGGTTCGTCGACACTATGTTTGTGATTGATCGGGAAGAACATGTAATGCACATCAGCTGTCCAATTTTTCAACAGCTTCTGTTTGATGAAATGATCTTCCAAATCTTCACTTTTATTTACAACACCGTGCTGCGGACAAGAAAAAAAATACAAATGAATTTAAAATATAAGAAAAAATTAATTAAAATAAGAAGTAATTAAGTCAAGAAAAGACACTGCGATCAAGGTCGCAGCGTTTCTTATTAACATATTTTTTAAACTGCGACCTTAGTCGCAGTACATGAGTTAGTCGCAATACATCTTAATTATAACTGCGACCTTAGTCGCAGTACATGAGAAAGTACGACCTTAGTCGCAGCTGCGACCATAGTCGCAGTACATGACTAAACAGAGAGAACATGAGTTAGTCGCAATACATTTTAATTATAAACTGCGACCTAAGTCGCAGTACATGCCTACACAGATAGAGAACATGAGTTAAGTCGCAATACATTTTAATTATAAACTGCGACTTTAGTCGCAGTACATTAGTTAGTAGAAGTACATTTTAATTATAAACTGCGACCTTAGTCGCAGTATATGCCTACACAGAGATAGAGAATATAAGTAATCTGTTCCACAATTGATATTACAGTAAACCGTAAAGGAGAAAGTAGATTTTTACCCAAGTTTCGCTCCGGAAGAATATGCTTTTTAATCCTTTTCCCTTCTTTAGATGCTGCATGTAGAAATGAATTATATCTGCATCTAAGTCTCTACTGAATATCAGGTCCTCAATGTCATTCCTTGTAATAATGATTCCGTTGTCGGTATCCTGATACGCAGTAGAACTGCAAGATATTCAAAACAAAGTTAGTAATTTAATTGTTCTTATATAAATGTATAACAGATTTTTTTGATATGAATTAACTTACTCAGAGAAGGACTTGTCGAAGAAATTTTTTATAAGAGCTTGTTGATGGGGCTGCAAAATTCTGTATGATCTGGTTTCGGTCAATTCTCTCGATTTTGGCTCAGTAGAGGAAACCTCTTTGTCGCCGAAACCAGCGGCAGAACTCACAGCCGCAGGCTGTGGAAGAGGATGTTCATTTTTTTTTCTTCTGTTTTGGATAAACGAAGTCGGAGTCATCGCGATCTCTTTCAGCGCGCTTGCGTTCTTTGACTCCCCTTTCTATCGTTCCTTTAGAGTATTCCAAAACAGCTTCTTTGAGGATTGCTTCTGAGGCGGAGTATGTTCTTGAATTTCTTCTTCAGAAGCTCTATCTCTTTGGATTTCTTGAATCATTTGAGTTATATTCAGAGAAAAACTTGGGATATCTTCTCCAGGAATATTTAAAATAGATTCAGAACCCATGATTTTATCCTCTTTCAGTTTTTCTTCTTCTCCTCTTCAGCCTGCTTCTCCATCTGTTCCTTCATTCTTTTGTGCTCCTTTTCCTCTTCACCCTTCCTTCTAATTTCCTCTTCTGATACTTTCCTTTTTTCCTCCCTCTTCTTCTTTAACTCCTCCAACACCTTCCTCCTCTTCTCCTTTTCCTGCTCCTCCTCTTCTATCCTCCTCTTTTCCTTCTCCTTCTTCTCCTTTTCGATGCTCCTCTTCTTCTGATCCTCCTCTTCCCTCCTCCTCTGCTCGTCTCTCCTTCTCTTCTCATTCTCCTCCCCCTCCCTCTTCCTCCTCTCCTCCCCCTCCTCTTCCCTCCTCCTCTCCTCCTTTTCCTGCTCCTCCTTTTCTCTCCTCTTCTTCTCCTTCTCCTCTTCTTCCCTCATTCTCCTCTCATTCTCTTCTTTTCCCTTCTTCTCTTATCCTTCTCCTTCTCCTCTAGTTCTCTCCTCCTCTCCTCCTTTTCCTTCTCTTCTTCCAATCTTCTCCTCTCATGCTCCTCCTCTTCCCTCTTCTTCTCCTTCTCCTTCTCCGCAGCAGCGGCTGCTCTCAACAGCTCTTCTTCTTCTTCTTCTTTATCAATTAATTTCCTCTGCTGCCTTTTTAGTTTTTTCTTCTCTCTTTTTCTCTTCTTTTTATTTTTAATTCAGCCTTGATTCTGCTCTCAGTCTCCATTTTTTCAAATTTTCTTTCAAGCTGAGAAACATATTCTCTCAAGTGCTGATTTTGAGACCTCAACTCTTTTATTTCTTCAGCTTGATCATCCCGTGGTGGTGGCAAATAACCTGTAAAGATGGTTCTTGCTCACTCGTTTCCGCCGCTTCTGGCTCCTTTTCCGCCGGGATGTCAGCTTCATTATATGTATGGCCTTCTCCTTCTCCTTCTCCTTCTCCTTCTCCTTCTTCTTCTTCTTCATCTTCATTTTCATCTTTTGCTTCTTCTTCTTCCTCCTCATCTTCCCCTTCAACAGGAAGGCCAACCATATTTTTTTCAGCAATAGAGATGTTGGCCATTCGATTCAAAATCTGAAAATAAACATAAAAAGGTAAGTTAAAAATAAAACAATGAAATAATGATACTGCGACCATGGTCGCAGTTTATTTATGAAGTATTTTGAAAAGAATGCGACCATGGTCGCAGTATGTTTGTCATGCCCAAATTATCTGCCAAGCCATGCAGCTCAATACTGCGACCATGGGCGCATTCCATGTAAAAGGTATTTTCAGGAGAATGCGACCATGGTCGCACATTGTTAGTCAGGCACAAAACGAATTGCGAAAGGTGCAGCTCAATACTGCGACTATGGTCTCATTTTATTTGTACTGAACATAAAAAGAAGACTAACTTACAATATTGCTGTCAATCTCATTTAGATCAACTTCAAGTAGAGATCTACTAATATTTTGGAGGTCCCATCTTAAAACGCGTGGGGTTATGTCCTCCGAACCAGACCTCGGCTCAAAAATAGGAGCCCTCTCACATAGCCAATACTGCAAAAAAGGAAAATTAAATTAGTTTACACAAATATTCACAATTTTTTTGGGTAAATTTCATACAATGTTGGCCTAATATGAGATTTGTACTTACAATTATTTGCACGGAGCATCCTTGCAGCTCGTACGTGGTTTGCCTGAAGATGTCCATTGACTCAATCAGGAATTGCCAAACAGCTTTTGCCCAGCATATTGTCCTCATCAGCTGCATATTGGCAATCTGTTCCACAATATACCACGGCACCGTGCATTTACTGCCAGAGAAGAAAAGAGTGGCCGACATGTATAGGATGATTAATGTGGTAAAGTCTTGAGCTGCAAGTCTGTGCATGTCTCTTATAATTTCATTTAAAGTCATTTGCTGCTCAAGCTGTTCATCCTTTGTCACATCTACTTCACTCCTCCTCCTCTTCTTGACGAGAAGATCATCCAAAGCATCTTCAATGGATACTTTAGTGATCTTCTTTATATTGGGAAAATAATGTTTTATCACCCTCTATCTTTCATCGTACATATTTTCATCACAAAATCTGCCCCAATGATAGGTAGACCAAATGTGAGGGCAACATCCTCCATTGTTAACTCAATCTGTTTGCCCCCTGTTTTCCATTATGTTTGCAAAGGGGGAAAACTTACAAATAAAAATTTGAGGAGCTAAATTACAAGTATTCTCAAAAGATTACAAGTAGATCTCCTCAGAGATTCTGAAAAAATGTGCCGATAGGAGTCTGGTCAGCGCGCGACCACTTTGTCCCTTTGACGATGCGAGCGATGAGATTCCCTTCTCGCCTGGTTCGGGGAATCAGAGAACAGAAGGTTGGTAGAACCCTCTTGCTGCTTCTCAAAATCGCCTTCGATAAGGAATTCCTTCTCGCCTGGTTCCGGAGATTCCTTGAGAGGAAGGACGACGTTAGGGTATCAACACCCTGGTTAGAGAAAGCAATTCTCTAAAAGGTCTCTGAATTCGGGAGCGCGCAGTGCGTCGTGAAAAACCTCTACTTGTGGAGTCTTCTCTCTTTTTTTTTATCGATCGATCTCCCTATGCCTTCATCCCTCTCTCTCCTTGTACCCCTGGCGGGCTATTTATAAGGAAAGCAAGGGTATAATCGTCCCCTTTGAAGATATGAAAACAGATTGAACCGAATCTGTTTGAATCTGGAAAGTAGCCTTACTGCGAGGCTAGGATAGCTTCTGCGGAGCTAGAAAATGGCAAGTCGGTTGATCTGTTTTGATCCTTTCCATATTGTTGGGGGATTCTCCTTGATCCTCTTACTCGTTTCAAGAGAGTCAAGAGATTGCGGCAATCACCTGCCATATTTGAATCCCGATTGGATTTGATTAGATTGAATCCGATCTCATCAGGAGATTTTGATTGGTCAAAGGTTGACCATAGCAGGCTGATAGCGGAGCTGCCCGCTTTGAAGCTCATAGCGGAGCTAGAGGCAATTCCTAGCGAAGTCTGAAAAGAGGCTTTTCGGCGAAGCTATCAGTCAGCTTCCTGGCGATGCTCTGGATGATGCTAGCCTCTCAAACGAGGCTATCCCCTTGGGCTAATGTAATGCTAAATGCTAGCATTTTAGACCTGTTGAGGTCTGTTTAGAAACAATCCGGGTTCACTGTTCTGCTTGCTGGATCAGTGGAGTCCAAACCGCTTCTTTGTCCCTTGGAGGTGGCGAAAACTGGTCTTCAGCTCGTCTGTCCCTTGTCTTTTGTAAATGTCAACAGTTTAGACGTCGTTCGGACCAATGAGAATCTTGTCTTTTTTAAGTGTCAACAAGACCCCCTTCAAAGTTTTCGAGAGTCTGCAATAGCTCAGACTCCGAAATACTTTGAACTGCTGTGATGGTGGTGTGGAGTATGAACGTCGCCATGATGGTTGAGTTCAGCTTCGCCTTCAATCCTGCTTTGGGATGAATTTGCCGAAGAATTGCACTGGTTCGCGAGTAGCTTCGCGTCGGGTGGCTCCGTATCTGGGTTTCCAAGAAATAAGTTCGCTTTGGAACTCCTGTTGCCTTTTCAAAGCCAACTGCCGTGGGGCGGTTACGAGGATGATCATTCCTTCTTTCGCACCAATCGAGAGAGATGTTCTCCGATTTGCACGTTTCCAAGGGAGGATATTCCCTTTATTCAAGGCGCCATAAGTGCCTTTTATGAGGGAGACGTTTTCTCCCTTTGCACGGTTCCAAGGGGAAACCGTCCCTTCCATCAAGGCGCAATAAATGCCTTGAATGCGCTCGTGCTTCCACGCTTGGGGTGATCGCACTCAGGCCATGGGGCCTATAAATAGGACACTTGAGGTCCTCTGAAGAGAAATGTTTTGCCTTTCTTCTTATCTTCTCTTGGTTGAGAGAGATACTCAGATCTCTGAATTAGTGGGAAACCCACTCTGGTTGTCTAACCGGCCAAGGACCAGTAAGTCTTGATCATTCAAAGACTTCACTGCTTTTAGGAAACTCATCTCCCTTGATTTAGCTTTGGCAGCTCGCTTCAGGGATTAGCTTCCCTTGTTCTTCATCTTGCAATTGGCTGCTGCAGAGAAGGATCTCATCATAGCTTTCTGTGAAGCTATCATCTTGGCTTGATCAGTGAAAGATCGTTGCTTGTTAAGTCCGCTGCGCAGGCAGGACTTGGGACTTGGCTTCTTCAATAGTGAGCCAGTCTTGCCATATGGGTGAGGTTGAGACTGTTCTTCACAAGATCAGTCTGACTTTACCGTATAGGCGAGGTTAGGACTTGGCGTTTGCTGAACCAGCCCATGGTTGCCGTGCAGGCGAGGCTTATCCTCTGCTTTGACTGAAGTCGGATTACTTTGCCGCCGAAGAATCTGACTTAGTATTTTTGCAGCTCTTTTTGTGCTTGACTGCTAACCTGCTCCAATTTGCCTTGCAGTGAGCTATGCTTGCCAGTCTGGTAACTTGATGGAAGAAACCATGAAATCACCTTATGCTTCCCCAGTTGAAGCTTTACTTTTAAGCAGGAGGAACAATTCGGGGCAGCGAATGCGCGTCCCAGGGGCTATTGGCAGCCTCTTACCGAGATGATTCGTTCTGAGGTGAGGCTGGCCGCCGCTTCGTCGGAGGTGATCAGTGAGATCACTGACATCGTTGCCAGCTTTCAACTTTGGTGGCCTTCGTCGGGGACGATCCACTTCAGGGGAGTGGGCCTCACACCCGTCAGATCCATGGCATCAAACCAGTTCCCATTATAGGTGATCTGACGTGTTGGCGGCGATAAGTTTTATTGCCAGGCTTCAACAAAAATGGCCTGGCAAGATCTGCCATTTTGTGGAGAAAAATGACTGTGTCCTTGTGGCACCACTGATTACAGCCTTATGCAGGAGGAAGGCCCTTCTGTCCCGTTGGTCTGGCCTGGGAGCAGATAAACCGCTTGTATGCACATGACCTTGTTAGGTAACTTGGTGTGTTATATAAAACACAACTTTGATGTAATATCAAATGTACCCTTGCTTTTGAATCAATGAAAGTTCTCCGTCTGATCATCTGATTTTTGCTTGCTTTCACTGAGACTTTGGCCATTGCTGGGCTAAACTGTGTGCGGAGCTATGGACATAGTCTTTCCTTTGAATGATCTTCGCGAGACTGGTGCGTACCGCGAGCAGCACGCTTTTTAGAGGGCTAAGGTAGGCCTTCCAGCGAAGCCCTTGAAGGATTGTGCGAAGTCCGCACTTTTGCACTAGTGCGAAGTTAACTCTCAGTAGAGTTGAACCGGCGCTTCTCGGGAAGGCGCTCGAAACGGCGGCATGGGCCCTTTTTTCGAGGCCTCGTTTCAGGCGCTGATTGGCCTATAAAAGCCCGATTGGGCTGAATATGGAAAGGTCTCCCTTTTTTCAGAGAAATTTCTGTCTTTTCTTCTCCTTCTTCCTCCTTTGCTTCAGAGTACTTCGAGAACTTTTGCAGTCTTAATGGCGCCCAAAAGACGAGCGGGAAAAGAAGTGGCGACTTCTGCGGCGGAGGGCGTTCCTCCTCCGGTCATCGAGCGACCTGTCGCTGGTAAGGAACTTTTCGATCTGATTAGAGAGTGGTCTCAATCTTTTGAAGCCGATACTCGGCTATTTAGGACGATCAAATATGATCTGTCCTTATCAGGGAACTCGTTTCCCTTCAACTTCCCTATTTTGCTTGCACCAGGAAATAAGAACTGGACAGTTCTTCTTTGGGCTTTCGCACGAAGCCATAATTTGGGCCATCTCCGTACTGTTTGAGGAAAAGGACTTGAATAAGTCCTCTCAGTCATGATGACTTTTGACCATAATGCCCCTTTGATGACGTCAGCCCTTAGGGCTATGTCACTTCCTGCTTTAAGCGAAGCTGGCGCTTTAGATATTTTCTGCAAAGATGCAGTCTTATCCATGAAGTGAAGCTTTTTCAAAGCTATCGCCTTGCAGGCCCTGCTTGCTGGGCGAGGCTATGCCTTAGTGAATTTTTATGCTTTCGCATCCACTTGATTGGTGAACTAATCATAGCTCATTTCTGTTTTTACAGTACATTACGCCTCCGGCCTCCAGAACAGTCTGTTCGGTGTAGCCAGTCGAGCAGGCGGAAGCATCAGCTTGCAGTTCTATGGGCAGGCTTCATTGTTCAGCGAGCCGAGCTCCCTTGTACGGGATACACTCATTCAGGGCGGTGGTCCGCAGGCCATGCGGAGCATCTTGACTACGGCTCCATTTGAAGATATCGACCGTCAGGCTTACAGAAAGCCTGACTTCATGTTCGGGGATGCTGCACCAGATCCCGATCGCCAGCTGCAGGCCGGTGAAGGCCAGTGGATCTTCCAGTTGGACGGCGAGAGATTCTATCTCCCGTCCTCTAAGCGGCATTTTGCTTTGTCTTCCTTCGCGAGCGCGACTCAGGCTCGGAAGATGGCGTGGGGCGTGAGCCTAAACGCCGAGTCTGTAAGTGTCGGGAGGTTGACATTCCAGTCCGGCTACTCGAGGGCGGGCCATCCTCGTAGCATAATGGGACTATACCCTGGGAAGGTATCGCGGGACCTTCCAGTAGGAGAGAACCCAGCTGCGGCGCCGACCTTTGGCACTCAGTTCTGCGAAGTTGACGGGAACTACCCCGCCACCGATTTCAGGACTCCCGGTTGGGTCCACCCTCCTAGATCGTGGTGGGCGGAGTTGACCAACTATATCCTCACCCATTTTGAGGGGGACTTAGAGAGGTTAAACCTCCATGAGGCCGTCAGGGCGACCTGCTACGGCATCGAGATGAAGGTGGCGTGCTTCTACGCCATCCTTGAGTTGTATTGCCCGGCCTCGGGGACTTTCTTCACCCCAGTTGGTGAGTTGGGCATGGCCCTACATGAGATGCGGGAGATCTCTGCTTTGCCCTTCGGGTCTCTTCCATACGAAGAGTACTTTCCCTGTGAGGCGGAGCTGGCTATTCTGGAGAAGCAGGAGCCTGCTCTGCTCGAGACATATCGGGAACTGATGTGCCATTTGCACATTTGCTCCAGCATCCACACTGGTGGCAAGGGTAGCTCGACGAGCTTGAAGAGCTGGGGGAACTACTTGTTCCCGGATATGACTAGTGCGCCTGAGGCAGCTCATTGCGGAGTTGCTAAAGAAGACATCTTGGCAAGGATGGAGGTGCATGCTGAAAAGGACATCGTCGTGGCAGAAGATGATGGTCCTCTCGGGAAGGGTGATGTTCTTCGGAGCTTTCACCATCAGGCCCGTCGGCCTATGTCTCGCAAGGCGTTGCTGGCCGGCTTCTTAACCATCTGGTTAAAGAAATGTGTCGTGTCTTCTTCTTCGGGTGACATCGTCCATCCGACTGTGCTGCTGCCTACCGTCCGCTTGGTTCATGGCCACCGTCTGGGTCTTCTCCCGGCCATGGTGTGTTGTATTCAGAGGGGCCTTCGTGCACTGACGGAGGCTTTCTGCAGGCCAATGGCGTCAAGGCGGGGGAAGGGTGCCGTCCTGCCTTGTGACGGACCCAATCCTAGGGTAGGTTTACCGTACACCTACTTGATGGCGTGGTTCGCCTTGCACTGTCCCAGTTTGATTGGAGCTGGGGAAGACCCTCCGCAGGGTGTTCAAACGGCGCTTCTCCGTCGCTTTGAAGGCCGTTCGTGGCAGAAAACTTATGTGGCCGAGGCCCGTAAGTTAGTGCGTCGTTATGACGCTTATAGCCTGTTCCGTTGTTTTCCTCGCCTGCGGGGTGCAGGATACAACGAGGAATTCCATGATGTGGATCAGGTCGGTCTCCCATGAGTCGGTGTTTTCGAGTGGCTGGTCTGCATCCGGCCCTCGCATTTGCTGTACAGGAGTGGGGATACCTGCTACCTGGAGCCCTACGTCCCAAGCCGGTTTGCCCGCCAATTTGGGTATGACCAGTTGTATGTGGGCAACCCCAATCCGGACCTGGCTTTCATGGGGAGCCTCATTGATGGGGCTCGTGCTTGGCGGTTCTTTACCGCGGATGACACTGGAGCGTGGCTACGCACGCCGCCGAGGATCCCGGCCTTTGGACGACCCTGTGTTTCTGCCAATGGTATGCGGCTTCGAACTCCACACCTGCTAGGTTTAATGCCAACCGTTCGGGTGTGAAGTTAATTTCTCATCGGATGAGGCAGAAGGCTTCCGATAAGATGGAGGGTAAACGAGTCCGTGTTCCTGGCATAGAGGAGTTCATCGCTGTAGATGACAGCGGGGCTTCTGATGCGGGGAGCCCTTATTTCGAGGCAGAGACAAGGGCTGATGCCCACGAAGCTGATGCTCGTGAAGCCGGGTCTGGTGTAGTGGGGACAGCTCCCTCACAACATGTGGAGGAAGTGGAAGAAGAGGACTCTGATGTCCACTTCAAAAGGAAGCGTGGGAGTGGATCCCGTAGGAAGTCGTCGGCGAAGAGGCCCCGTCGCCAGACTCCTACCATCGTGGTAGAGGGTGAGCTCTCTGTTGCGCCTCCTTCTGCTGCTCCATTAGTGGCTGAGCCGTCGGTTGCTGAACCGACTATTGGTAAGATTGGCCCCCATCTAATATGCCTTCAGCGCACTTTAAATAACTCATCATTTGCTTTTTGTTGCAGGAGCTGAGGAGCAAGGGGAGCAAGGGGACCAGTATGATCCTCTATTCGCTTATGGAGCTGCTGCTGGTTCCTTTACTCGCTTGAAGGAATCTGGAGGTGATGCGGCCGACATTGGCCCGTCGGGCGCTGGGACTTCTAAAGGAAGTCCTATGGCATCCAGCTCTACCGGGTGGTCTGCGGAGGAATCGGCGAGCAGGTCGGCTATCCGCGTTGATTCTGGCAAGAACTTCGCGATGGAACCCTAGAGACTGATGAGGCTGTCGAAGTAACATCAGCCTTTGGTAAAATGACGACCTTTTGATCTCCTCTTGTTTGCTGCATCCGCTTTTTTTTTTTGACCATGGCTTTATTGCAGGTGTTCGGCCTCAAGATACGTTGGCTTTGAAGGAAGCGGAGGGCCCTCCTAAGAGGTTAGAGGGCGAGTCGAGTGCTTCGACCGCGGCGGATGCTGCTGTGTTGGACGCGCTGTATGGCGACTTGCCTTCTTATCAGCCCACGTCAGCTGAAAGGCGAGAGGCTGAAGGGGCGGCAGTCCCGGAGGTATCCTCACTCCCAATCACATCACCGAGTGAGGTGCCGGCAATTTTGCCCAGTGCGGGGCTGAGGGTGATCGCGGACCCTAGTTCCCCGACTTTGATTGTTGAGCCTGCTGTTCAGGAGGTGGTTGCCAGTCCTTCCTCCACGGTGGCTGGCGTGCTGGTGTCGCTGAGGACTCCGCCGAGGTCACCTTTGGCTTGCCCTGCTGCTGTCGATGTTCCCGCTTCTTCTTCTGCGGCGGTGTCGACTGGGATGGTAGATTGCTCCGAGGTTGTCTCAAGGGTTGATGAAGCTGAGAATGACTTCATCGGTAATCTGATCGACAGCTTCTATAACAGTTTGGAGCAGACTATCGGTCTAGTCTTGAAGGGCTCGTCTGTGCCATTCTTGAAGCTGAAGATGGTCCTCTCCCGTGGCATTGAGTGTATCCGGGACTTTGAGGGGTACCATCAAGCTGCTGCTCTAGAGCTCCTGGTAGATGACCTTGAGAAGGACGTGGAGGAATGGCGCCATTTCCATCGTTCAGACGCAGCGTCTTTGGCTGATGAACGGCTCACACGTCTTGTCGCCCAAAGGCGCGAGGCTCAGCTCGCCGCTCAAGAGGCTGCTGAGGCTATCTCCTCTGACTTGAGGTCCTTGGAGACAGAGGAGGCAGAGGTTGGGAGTGCAATTGACGCTTCCAACAGTGCTCTTCTTGATGCTGAAGATAAGGTTAAGAGGGCTGAAGAGATGATCCGGAAGGCAAATCTCCTCTTATCCAAGGCTACACAGATGCGTCATGAAGAGGCTGCGCGGCTTGAGCAGCTCAGGGCTCGAAGTGAGGAACTGGCGCGGCAGAAGTCGTCACAGAGGGCGACTTTGGCGGAGGTCGAGGCTCGTCTGGCTCAAGCGGTGGACTTCGATGAGGCTGAGCTAAGATCACAGGCGCTGGCCCAGGCTGCTGATGACAGGAGGACGAGGCTAGCTTCGCTCGGAGATCGGATCCGATCTTATCATGTACGCCTATAGGCTCCTCCATGTATCCCATCCCTTTTGGAATTTAATAAAAATTCATTCTTTTGTCGTCTTTGTTTGTTTGGATAATGAGGCATGGCTGTCTGTTGGTTCAGAGGTTGCAATGACATAACCGAATGGGACGTCGCCAGTCTCGAGGTCAGCCCTTTGCGGGGCTAAAGGGGGAGATACTTGCCTTTTGTAAATGTCAGCAAGCATCGAGATTGAGACTTAGCTGTCTGCTGGTTCAGAGGTCGCAATGACATAACCAATTGAGACGCCGCTAAGTTCAATGGTAGATGAAACTTGGCTATCTGCCAGTTCAGAGGTCGCAATGACATAACTGGTTGAGAAGCCACCAAGCTCAACAATGAGTGATACTCGTCTTTTGTAAATGTCAACGAGTATCTAGACCTGTCTTTTGTAAATGTCAACAGGACTCGGGATTGAGACTTAGCTGTCTGCTGGTTCAGAGGTCGCAATGACGTAACCAATTGAGACGCCACTAAGCTCAATGGTAGATGAGACTTGGCTTTCTGCCAGTTCAGAGGTCGCAATGACGTAACTGGTTGAGAAGCCACCAAGCCTCAAATAGGTGATACTCGTCTTTTGTAAATGTCAACGAGTATCGAGACCTGTCTTTTGTAAATGTCAACAGGACTCGGGATTGAGACTTAGCTGTCTGCTGGTTCAGAGGTCGCAATGACGTAACCAATTGAGACGCCACTAAGTTCAATATTGCAATGGAGTTTGGGAAGAGTCTCGTTTTCACGGGGAAGAAACGAGGGAATCACTGTCATAGGTTTAATGTTAACGTAACAGCGGAATATGTATGGTCCTACCATTCTATGGATGAGAATGGTAAGTGACTTTGGAGGTCTCGCTCTCATGAGGAGAAATGAGGGGACTGCTGTCATAGGTTTAATGTTAACGTAACAGCGGAATATATGTGGTCCTACCATTCTATGGATGAGAATTGGTAGGTGATTCTGGAGAGGGAATCAAGTGGGAGCAGGTCCTTGGGATTTTAAGCAAACCCCCAGCTATCAACAGGTTTGATATGCTTGGAGAAAGAGAGAGGCTCTCTTTGTGCGCATTCCGGACGCGCGGATCTCGATCAGAGGTGTAATGTTAACTTGATCGAGAGCAGGATCCTTGATTAAGGATAGTACTTTTTTAAGAACTTGCCATTGATCGGCATCATGAGGAGGTCGCCATCTGCAGTTGTAAGGCGGTATGCTCCGTTTGAATAGACTGTCTCTATCACAAACGGTCCTTCCCATTTAGGCTGAAATTTGCCTTTGGTCTTGTGCGTCATAATCATCGGTCGTCTGACGGCTAAGACTAGGTCTCCTTTGTGGAAGACTCTCTGCTTGACCTTCTTATTGAAGGCTTTTGACATCCGAGCCTGATATAGCTCGATGTGTTGCTGAGCTTGCAGCCGCTTCTCGTCCAGGGCTTCGAGCTCTTGAAGACGCAAGCGATCATTGTCTTCTGATGTCATTTAGTAGTCAGGGCTACTCGCAGTGATGGCACCTGGATTTCCAATGGGATGACCGCTTCGCACCCATATACCAGGGAGAAAGGCGTATTGCCTGTCGGTGTCCGAACCGTAGTCCGGTAGGCCCAAAGGCATTCACCGAGCTTTTCGTCCCAATCTCGCTTGTTTGAGGAGACAAACTTCTTGAGCAGCTTGATGATTGTCTTGTTAAATGCCTCTGCCAAGCCATTGGCGGCAGGATTGTAGGCGGTTGAAGCCACATTCTGAATTCGATATTTATCGCAGAACCGATAGAACCCTTGGCTTACGAACTGGGGACCATTGTCATGGATGATCCGTCTGGGTACACCAAATCGATGGATGACATGGTGTTTGATGAAGCTAACCAGATTGGAGGTTTTAACTTCGGCCAACAGTGTGGCCTCCGCCCATTTTGAGAAGTAATCGGTTATTGCCAGGATAAACCGTGACCTCTTGCCGAAGAGGGACTGATTGGCCCTACGACATCGATTCCCCATACTTCAAATGGCCATGAAGCAACAGTAGGGTGGAGCAACTCCGAAGGTTGGTGTATGAAGTCTGCATGGACCTGGCACGCCTTACACCTTCGTGCATATTGGGTGGCATCGGCCATCATGGTCGGCCAGTAGTACCCAAGTCTGTGCAGCCTGTCTTTAAGCTTTGGACCCAGCTGGTGAGCTCCGCAAATGCCATCATGTGCTTCTTTAAGCACTTCCTGTGCCTCTGAATGAGAGAGACAACGGAGGAGGACACCGTCATATGAACGACGGTAGAGTGTCTTCAAAGTGGGATCATAGTAGAAACGGAGCGACCTTCGTCTGATGGACGCCGCTTCTTTGGATCGTCTGGAAGCAGACCGTGCAGAGCGTAGTCAATGAGGGGGAAGCGCCAATCCCTCGGCTCAAGATCCACGGAGATATTATGGACCTCTTGGATCCTTAGCATATGCTTGGAGCATACGAGATGCCGGGTTGCGACTGTGAGGTGATACTCGGTATCGGCCGGTAAGGCTAGCGTCGTCGCTATGCAGCGAGAGCATCCGCCTTGGTATTTTGAGATCGGGACACATGCCCGATGTAGAAGCCTTCAAATAAGCTAGCCAATTCGATGGCTGTATGATAATAAGGCACCAAGTTTTCATGGCGGACTTCATATTCGCCTTTGACTTGACTGATGACCAGCTTTGAATCGCCGTAAGCTTCGAGGTAACGTACCCCCATTCCCTGGGCGAGCTGGAGACCGATGAGCAGAGCATTGTATTCCGCTACATTATTAGAGCATGATTCTGTCAAGGAGAATGCTCTGGGAAGGATATGATCCTGTGGGGAGATGAACACAACCCCCACCCGGAAATAATTTTCCCTTTGGGGCCCATCCGCGACGCTCCGTCGAAGAACATCTGCCACACTTCCTCTGCTGAGGTTGCATTAGACTCGAAGACTTCATCAGGGATGTCTTCGTGAAGTTTTGAATGTTCTGGAACTGGGTGAGCAGCTAAGAACTCTGCAAGGGCCTGGCCTTTAACTGCCTTCTGAGGAGTAAAAGGTCATGTCGTATTGAGACAACAGAAGTGCCCATTTAGCCAACCTTGAATTCAGCGACCCTGGCTTCGTCATGAGAAGACGTAAAGGGTTCACCCTGGAGATGACATGTATGGTTTGGCCAACCAAATAATGTCGTGTCTTCTGGACAGCGAAGACGAGAGCTAAACACTCTTTCTCGATAGGATTGTAGCGAGATTCCGCTCCTATGAGAGTCCTGCTCAGATAATAAATGGCCTGCTCGTGGCCATTGTCGTCCTTTTGAGCGAGGAGGGCACCGAGGGAATAGTCCAGAGCTTTTACATAAAGCAAGAATGGTTTCCCTGATGTAGGGCCACTAAGACCGGAGGTTTGTGAGATACCTCTTAATGTCTTCATAAGCTTCTTGACAGGCTTGGTCCCATATGAAGGCAGTACCCTTTTTCATGAGACGGGTAAAGGGCTGGCAACGGCCCGAAAGATTTGCTATGAATCTTCTGATGTAGGCTAATCTGCCTTGCAAGCCTCGGAGCTCTTTGAGGTTCCTCGTGGATGCATGTCCTGTATGGCTTTGACTTTGTCTGGGTCCAGATGGATCCCTTTTGATGTGACAATGAACCCAAGGAATTTGCCGCTGGACACTCCCAAGAAGGATTTTGTCGGTTTCATTTTCAGCTGATGAGCCCGCATTATGTCGAACATCGTTCTCAGATCGCGAAGATGTTCATTTTTGCTGCGGCTTTTGACGGCAATGTCGTCAACATAGCATTCCACCGTCTTTCGGAGATGGTCGCGGAAGATCATGCTCATCGCCCGCTGGTAGGTTGCTCCGGCGTTCTTCAGTCCGAAGGGCATTACAGTGTAGCAGTATACCCCCAATGGCGTTCGAAAAGAAGTATGCTTCTCGTCACCAGGATACATCTTGATCTGGTTATACCCTGAGAAGCCGTCCATGAAAGACATCCTCTCGAATCCGCATGTGTTGTCAATCATGACATCGGTGATCGGCAGTGGGAATTCATCTTTGGGACAGGCCGTATTGAGATCACGGTAGTCGATGCAGATTCGTATTTTCCCATTCTTCTTGAGGACGGGGACTATGTTAGCACCCAATCTGGATGTTGTTCCTCCCGGATGAAGCCACAAGCAATGAGCTTATGAACTTCGGCTTCAATAGCCTCCATGATGTTTGGGCGGAACCGACGTTGTTGCTGCTTGACTGGCTTAACGTCGGGCTTGATGTTTAGACGGTGCATAGCGACCTGTGGATCAAGTCCAGGCATGTCTTCATAGCTCCAGGCGAAGACATCTATATACTCTTTTACGAGCATTATCAATTCTTCCTTTCGATAAGTGATAGGCTTTCACTTATGAAATCGGTTTGGGATGATCTTGACTACCCAAGTTAACCTGGATCACCTTGTCTTCGGTAGGTGGCTCGCACAGCTCAAACCGCTTTTCCCATTGAAGGCTCAATTGCTGGGCGCATGATTCCTCATCGGCAACCTCTGCGGGTTCCAACTGACTGCTTGAAGTCATGAGGCTTTCGAATATCCCTCCTATGCTGACATCAGAATCCCATTCGGAGGATGAGGCCGACTGTGATGGGATCGATCCATCGCCTTTGACCTGAACTGTTGTTGATGATGTGGGTGTGACATACCCTAACCCCCTGCGTGTACTATCATAGTAATTTGCAGGTTTTCCTCTTGGGACGGAGTTACGCATCAAGCCGCGTCTTCCTTTTCCGAAGTTAGGCCCGCTCCCTACTTCAGGTTGTAACCCATCTTCTTCATAATATGGCGCGTGATGGCGCGTAATGAAAGAACTGTGGAGCATCCGACTCTGAGCTTGAGTCTGTAGTTGAGAATCTCCCTGGCCGGGCTCTGCCGAAGATTATCGGCGCCTGACCTTGCTTGGACGGAGGGACTACCAGCGTGGCCCCTTCTACGGCTTCCACAGATGTGCTAGCCACACTCGGCTCATGTACGGGCATATGAAGAGAGCCATCCATCATGGATTTAATCGACTCGATGCTCGCAGGATAATCGAAAGAAATATTATCATTAATTATCCATTCGCCTTCTCTCTCAGGAGGGATCCTACATCGGGGATCATTAAAGCATGCTACAATTGGCTCGCCAATCAGAATGGCTGGCATGCCCGTTTCGGATTCCGAATCCGCCTCATTGCCACTTTCATCATCGTCTGGCAATGGTTCTCCCGGCGTTCCACTAGCCTCTTGATATAGGAGAGCATCAGTGAAGTAGTTTTCCACCCCCTTGAAGGGTTGCTTCTCAGCGAAGACAGTTCGTACTGTCGCATCATCCTCAACATACTGAAGCATTGGTGGAGGGTGGAAGGAACGATCCAGTTGGCATGGATCCAAGGTCTTCCTAGCAGCAAGTTATATGATGTGTCAGCATCAATGACATAGCATGTCACTTCTGACTTCAAGCTTCCGATTCTGCAGCGGAGCCGAATCTTTCCAAGCGGATGGCTGCTCCCGGCGTTGAAACCATATATTGTAGTGGTGGTTGCGGACAACCTGTACAATGGTAATGCTGAGAAAATAGAGGAGCCTTTTGGGGATGATGCTGAGTGCAGACCCCGGATCTACTTGTACTCTTTCAATGCATGTTGAACCGATATATCCGGTATAGTATAGAGGTCGATCATGCTTGTTGTCTTTGAGAAGCATATCTTCCGCCGTAAAGGTAATAGCAGGCACCTTGGATTGTGCGTGATGGCACTCTGAGCAGGAAGGCCGCATCTCATCACCAGGAACCTCAGGCATGCATGTCAGAAAGGACTCGAGTTGGCCAGCGCATCTCTGAGTGCCTCTCTTGTCTCTTTAGAGAGACGAAGGAGCTCGTGTATTGTGATACGAGCCGGGATATTGGCTAAGTGGGCCAATATATCAAAGCGAAAGGGCGTGGCTAACCCTTGGCCTGGCGGTTTCTTCAACACATGGTCGAACCGCACTTCCTTAGGCTTCTCTTTCCCTTTGGTCAGAACTGGAGCGGATGTCGGCATTGGTACTGACGTCGTTTGCTGTTGTATCTCGTCAGTAGACTTGTCATACTGCCTTTGATATGACTTTCCAGACCGGGTGCCCGTCTGTTGAGGTGCATCTGCCTGCGCTGTACAGGCATGCTTCTTTCTTCTGAATCGCTGAGGGAAGCCGAAGTAAGATTACCATCATCTGGCAGGACAGATGACATGCAGACTTGCCCTTTTTTGGCTGGAGTCCTTCGACGTCCGCTGTACGTCTTGGACGAGGTCAGGGTGTATCCACATAACTTCTCCTGTCTCCAATGTCAAGAGGACGAGACCCTTGCCATCTTTAGCTATGGTTGAAGAATGCTTGACTTCCAACCGCGTGTGGGGGCTGGATAGGTCCCGTCGGGAACTGTGACCTTCTGAGCAGTGCCGAACTCAAGAGTCACCATATTG